>BSBK01005058.1:122500-341884 GCA_027943335.1 Chamaecyparis obtusa | reverse complement strand
AGTTGTTGAAAGCAAAAATCAAAATGAACATCTTACCCTTCATGGCTAAATTTAATTACTTTAATTAATAAATAAATACTAATTTTCCTCAACAAAGTAAAAAGGAGACAAAATGGACACAAATCACTCACTTTTGTTGAAATGGTCCAGCCTTTTGAAACCATTTAAATGATTGTCCCCCCATTTATGGACAAAGCAAAGCCAATTGACCTTACCCAAGCATAACCATGGTTATCTCACTCTACCCCCTACCCTTGGGAAAATCTTATATATTGAAGGCATTTAGAAGCATAATTCATCCACTCCATATCTTTGAATTGTAGCAAAGCTCTTGCAATTTGCATCTACATCACTCACTTATCATTTTTCATTGCTAATTAGCTTAAATTGCTTTGATCATAGTAGATTGTTCATCAAATAGAGCTAGAATTTGATAGAATAGATCTAAATTTGCATATCATATAGCTTAATTCTCATCTTTAGAGTGTCACTAGTGAGGATCATAGCTGAGAGCCTCATTTACCACTTTATTTTAGAGATCCATGAGATATTTAGATTAATTGTGCATTATTTAGATTAGTTTGCTTTGAATAGTGTAATTGTCTTTTAAATCTTGTTATTTCACGAAGGTGTAAATCACTCACACACAATTAGTCTAACAACTTTGTATCATTGTGTTATGGGTCTTAAGATATACATAACAATTTTATTTTTTTGACTACTTGACTTGTGTATAAAAAAATGTCAATACCATAGTAGGACACTTAGGAACATCTCACTCTCTAAAGAGTTACCAATCTAACATCTCTCTCCTATTATGCTATTGGTAAAAATTAACATAGCATAGCATTTTATGAGGTCACTTTCTTATTACCAAAGAACTTACAAAATAATGAGAAAGGATATAATATTGTAATCAACATGATATATGAACACATTTTACTTATTCTAAAAATGGAAAAAATGACAACATAAGGTCATTACATTATTGGAGGAAGATATTTGTGTTGGAAATATGAGTTAGTGTTGTCATTGATATCAATCTAATGCAAGGAGAGGTCCAAAGATATGTTCATATGTTCCCATGTTCTTTTGTGTTGCTCTTAAGTTAGTATTTGTGTTCTCTAATATGTTAAGTATTAGGAGATGGAATACGCAAGAAAGAGTATTTGAAGTCTATATGGGAGAATTATTTGAATTCCTCTACATTTAGTGATGAGAGTTTGCAATTATGGATATATTTTTTATATTTTGTAGATGTTGCACTATTATTTTTTCAAGTCCTCATCATTGTAATTGATGTGGTTGATAGTTGCAATTTGTTGACAATCTAGTTATTTGTCAAGATAGGTCTAGAGAATGTTTACAGTTCTCTACAATGTTGTTTCTAGTTTTTCATTTTGGAGGAAATGCTTGGATTACTTTTACAATGTCTCATTTTACTTTTTAGTATTTGATTTTCTCTACAAGAAGAGTTACAATGTTCAATTTCTTGATAGTATTGTTTATGTTTTTCTATAATCAAGTCAATTGATTTTCCTATTTAGATCATATTATTTTGGTCCAAACCTATGTTTAAAGTTGAGTTAATATGTTTTTTTAGGTCTAATCATGGTTTGTGAAGATTTGTATTGAGCTAGTCTCATTGGATTATGTTTTTGGGTTGACTAGTTATGCACCATATTGTTTATCTACGTGTTATGTTTCATGCTAACTTTGGAGGATGTAGTGTTGTATGTGAACCATTTGAATATTCTTAGAAAGATGTGTTATGATATATATGGGTCCCTTTGATTTATGTTTGTCTTATTTTGGCTAGCCTAATTAAGGGTTTTGGTGATGAAGTTGATATATATAGAAGATGATTTTAGGGTGTTTATGTGTGGATTGAGTGTAGATCATGTGGAAGGGTATGCATTTAAGATAAATGAAAATATAGGTTTGATGATGTACCTTCATGATCATATCATTCAATATGTCAGTGTTTGAGATAGTGGATGTGTGTGTGGTGTTTTTCATGAAGTTGATTGCTTGAGATAGTTATTTAAGTATAGATTCATACTTGGGGATTTACTGGAGGAAATATGTTGAAGGATGGTTCATTTTAATTCATATTATTTGTGTATCCTACTATAATATAGTGTGTCCTTGGCAATTTTGGTTATATATGTATCCTATTGAGGTAGTTAACTTTAGCCTACAAGTCCTTTGTGTCTTTCCCTGAGACAATGAGTCTCATCTTACAAATCCTTTTATCTTTCCCTAAGGTTGTGTGTCTTATCCCAAGCAAGTCAAATCAATAATGATGAGGTACCTTGGCCTTGAGTCTAAAACATGCTTTTAATATTTTTCTTCATATAGTGTGAGTTGGATCTCACTGTGGTTTTACCCTCATTTAATTTTCCACATAAATATATGGTGTTCATGTGTATATTTTTCATTAGTTGCCAAGTCAATGTTAAAGTTAATTAATGTAGAATTTTAATTGAAAATCTTGTGTATAAGTTTGATTCACCCCCTCCCCTCTTATTCTTGTGGTGTGTTCAACAATTTGAGGGATAATCTAGTTGGTAGAATTCTACTTTATCTATTTTTTATAAGGAATCTCCATTGAATGTTTGTAATTCACTAAAAGGAAAAATAATTTTGTTAGGAATTAAGGTGTTCCAACCTTGGTAATTCTAATTTTATTTTTTTATTCTTTTAAAAAATTATATTTATAGCATTTAATAATGTGCTCCATCAAATGGGGAATGAGATTTGAATTAGCATTCTATGTCACATGTCAATTTTTTGTAAGGATTATAAGATATCATTAATTGGGCTATGTTGATCCCTAAGAGGCCCAAACCTAAATAAGAGTAGTCGATAAGTTTCATAGGTATGGGACATGTGTGCCCTATAAAATAACCTCCAAGACTTTATAAAGTGGCCCTTTATTGTGATTGACTTTTGGAAAAAGGAGAGGGATATTTCCTTAAAGATAAAGATAAGCTAAGGAGGCAATGCACCAATGCAAAGCGTTTGCAACACTTTAAACCTTTCTAGAAGCCTTTATATAAAATTTTATGGGAATGTATGTCTTTGGATTTGAACACAACATAGGGTACAATATTCAACTCCATATAAATAGTTCCCATAAGGGCCTAAAAAGGGAATATATATCCTAGATCTCACAATAGTTAATCATTTGAAGGGATTTGATACAAGCACTAAAATTCATCATCTATTTTAAAGACATGTGGAAGAGTAAGAAACACACTTGATCCATAATTTTTTAAGATAAATGGAACACAAAAAGACCAATATTAGTAAATAGGACCTCATGTAAAATGAATCAGTACATAACACATTAATAATAAAATGAATAAATGTGATAGAGGCACAGTCCCCGTAGTTAATTAAGAGAAAACATGCTAAGGTCAGAATACTAATCACACATTACAATTTTTAGAATACAATTTCTTAGAAAAATGAAGTGCTCCTCCCAGCACGGAAGAAAAAATTGTAAATTATAAACTCTCCTTTTTCTTACAATAGATCTAGGATTTTATAGATAATTCCCTTTTTTTGTGTGATGGTCTCATGATAATTAATCATGGTGGTCGTAACAAGCCTTCCTATGTTGAAGATTTTTATGTCATAAATATATATTATCTTTAATAATGGATGTTATTTGTGTCCTTTTATAAAATTATTTTCCATCATGGAAAGGAATTTTTTAGTCCCACTCATTGCGATTAATTTTCTCTCAATGCATGGTGGCTTTTTCCCGCTTGGACAAAATCTTCATTAGGATACCTCATATGGTGGATGAGTGGAGCCCATACTTTTAAAATGCTGGTTCCAACATATTTCAAATGATGTGGCTTTCATTTGGATTCATGTCATGTATTTGAGTACTTTTGGAGTTCTCTACTTGAAGTTGGGTTGAGTATGCATGGTGGTGACATGTGGCACACTAGTGGGTGGTCTTAGAATCTCATCATGGATGCAATTGGGATGGAATACTAAGGTGGCATTTATTTTTCTATGTCACATCACATGACTAGAAAGGTGTAAGGATGAAGTTATGAATGTTAGTAACTTTAGTCATGGAAAATAACGGTTGTAAATGATGTTTATAGATATAGAAACTTACAAGGGGACCTCACTTGTGGGTAGAACCTTAGAATCTCTAATCCTATGGATCAACATTCAAGAATGCTATCTCCTTTTCAATTCATGTGTGATATCTCTAATCAGTAATAAGTAATGAACTTGATGATTTGATAGTTGTTGGATGTCTCATATTGCATGGAGGGTACCATCACTCTTGATTTTTGGCAAAAAATAATTAATGTTAGAAATGCTTGGTTAATAAATTTGGTTGGAAAGAAAATAAACCTTTAATTTTGTAAAGCTTTAAATATGAAATATAACATATGGCATGACATTGGAAATAAAGTTTCTTTAGAGAGCGGTGAGATTAGGGAAAGAGAAGATGAGTGAAAATCTTAAAATAAAAATATGTGACCAAGAAGAATATCCTTGGGAAAAATGAATCTAACCCAACATGACCATACAAGAGCAACAAATGTGTATCTTGAAGTTGGGAAGAAAGGGTATATCAAATGCTAATATTACAAAGCATTAGATTAGTTATGAAATACCAGACCATTGATTTTGAGATCAAGATTTTGTAGGCATATGATCTTGTATTGAAAGGTACATCAACCATTCATTATGGTGTGTGAAAAGTGTGTTAATCCCTTCCTCCCATGAATTAGTATGGGACCAATTTTATATCTCATCTTGAGCTACATGATGCAGCTATTTCCCTTATAGCTCATTAGATAGATTTTGTTGCCAATCAAGAAGGTCGGGTTAATTATAGATGTCTTATTCATATAATAAACACAAATGATGATTTATTTTTGGTTTTCATAAAGTGGATACTTGGAAAGGATTTCCTCAATAGTGAAGATCGGTATCATGTGAACACTAATTTTGTGTCTTAGTCTATGGGGTTGTTGTTGGACCTGGGTGAGCCTAAAGATGGGATTGCTAATCTTACTTGTGGGGTCTTTGGGAATTATTATGTAGTGGCCCTAGATGATGTTTTGGGAGTGGTCTAGTATTGAATTGTTCTTCCCTTATAGATTAACCTAAGATCCTACCTAGAGAGAGATGTCATGGTTCCCTAGCTACCATTTGTGTTACAATTTTGTACCAAATAAATTGGTGCACACAAAAATTAGTTTGTTCATGTACTAGCCTTTTTAAAGAGGATCACCAATGATGATGTGAAAATTGAGGAAGCCTAGATGAATGAATTATGGGCTTAGGTTATATTTTTAAAAAGTTTAAACATATGAGGAAGTGATGAACTTTGGGAGGAGGATAGATTAACCCAAAAAGAGGAAGAAGAAGGGAGCAACAAGGATGAAACTCTTGTTTATTCTACTAGCCCAGGTACCAATTATTATTCTTTAAGTTTCTATATAAAAAAATATTGATAACTTTGTTTTTGTAATATTTGTTTCTTGTTGAATGACACAAAAGCATATACATACTTGTACAAATTCTACTTTATCATATATATATATATATATATATATATATATATATATATATATATATATATATATATATATATATATATATATATATATATATATATATATATATATATATATATATAGCTTTTACATGTGAATGTGTCTTTATCTTCTATGTATTTTATCTTCAATTTTCTCTTGCAATGGTTTTACATTAGGAGTATAGGAAAAGAATTTTTAAAGATAAAACAAAAGTTGTGTAAGAAGTAACTCTTTATTAGAGAAAAAAAATATTTAACTTAAAATCATGGAAAAAAAAGAATCCAACTAATGTATATAATAACCAACAAGGAATTAGTGTATACCTATGTCTAGGAGAGAAAGTGAGTTGACTAAAACAAACTCAATTTGAGCTTTAGCATGTTTCTCTCTAATAACATACATGACCACTGACTAAGTATTAATGAACTTTAAGTTCTTCATCACTTTTTTTTATTTTCATTTTTCTTTGTCATATGATGATGTGAGATAATAAATCAACCTATCACACTCGACCTTCTGAATGGGCCTAAAAAATGCATGCTAAATACACTTAGGGAAAAACAAGAATCCTTTCTAGGAAAGGTAATGTTCACTGTAGCACTTCATGGAAAGGAAAAACAACATACCTACCTTAACCTAACTAAAAACTTATAACGACTTACAAGGACCCATTAAGAAGATTTAAAAATAATTTCCCTTACAGCCTAATTTACTATGGTTTTTATGAATTTGAGTACACAGTTGTAAGCACAAGGGAAGTAAGTGTCAACCATGATGTTGACACAATGAAATGGTAGAGATATGAAGAAAAAATCCCTCTCTTGAAAGATCACTAATAATTGCTCCGAAGGTTCTATATAATTGGGTCACAACCGTGTTAGATAGATTAGTGAATGTATAACTCCACGAAGTAGGAATTTTTTGGTTTGTTAAGATAATGATTGGAAAATGTATTTCACCTTTTTTTTAATTTTCATAATATTATAACATGAGACATATTAATAAATAAATTTTCTATGCTAATACTAATACTAACAATTATTCCTTATATCATATTTCTATAAAGATCAAAAGAGATGGGGTAACATGGAACCATGAACAAATAGAATGAAATAAATTCATATGAATCTTAAGGATATAAACTAAAAATAAAGTTATAATTGTACAAGGATGGTTAGATTTTATCACCAAACTATGATAATATAAACCCGATTTCCACAATTCATAATATCAAAGTGCAATCATCAAAGGAAAATAATAATTAAATATTTCTCAGAATTCATCAAATTACATAGCCATACCCGTCTTGTGCACATGTAAGACAAATTCATCCTCTAGAACATGAAGAGATTGATCAAACCAAATTATCCATCACTACAAGAAAACATCTCATAACCAATTCCAACTAAATCAATAGTGAAGTAAATTCTCAATGACCACACAAAAAGGTTCTTAAATATGAAATTTGCATTCAAAATCAAAAAATTAGTAGCTAAAAACATTGAGATTGTAACACCAATTGCATATGTAGTTCTATTGAAAAAATCATAGCCCTTATTATAAATCAAAACTAGGTTTTTTAGAACTTTAAAAATGTCAAATGCATAACTAGGATCTTTGTGTGTTATTTATGAGTGTAACAGTATTAAAACTAGGAATTAACATGCTAAAAAAACTCCTATACTATTACATCATAATCTAACTTTGAGTTGCATGTATTTACAACTCAAAAAGAACTAATTTCAATCCAAAATGTGCCCTAGAATTTTGGGATGAACTCAAGTTCAAATAGAAGCAAGAAATGAGCATCCAGAACCATTTTTCCAACAAAACACTTGAGTATATCAGTGAGAAATTTACCCCTTCTAATTTTCTCAACCCCATAGGCAATTAAAGGCACAAAATCATAAATCTCAAAGAAGACTCCTTGTCTCAAAATAGTCACTTGCTAGAAAATGTGGCTTACTACATTTCTTCATTTCATTTATTATCTAGCTTGAAAAAAACTTGTAAATAATTATTGTTGATGCTTTCCACTTATTTATAAGTGTGCCACAAGCTTGGTAAATTCTTGGTTGAAATAATAAACTTACGTATTTAAATCATTGACAGAAGGGACTTTCACAAACTCCAATTGAACTTACTAGTCCTTTTGGAAAGCTCGAATTTTATTTATAACTTTTTGAAACTAATGCACTTTACTCTTTATATCCACCAACTCTATTTTTTCCATGTGCATCCAATCAATATCTTCTTTGGAATTTGCATTCTACAACTTGTCCTTGAAGTCTAGAATAATGTTATCTTCTCCTTGTTTTCATCCTAAAATAATTTACATGAAATTGCACTTACAAATTCTCCATCTTGATGTATTAATGGACTTGAATAGAATCTTTCTTCTTCAAAATAAGATTCTTCTTCTTTAAGTAATCTTTTACAACCAACATTACAATCCTAGACCATGAAGTTCATCTATCTATATCCTCGGCTAAAAAATTTTGACCTCCAAAAGATTATTTACATTAGTCTTCGTCATAATTTTCATAATCTAGAGTAAGTCCTCCCACATTAAGGTGATCCCTTCAATTCTTGTATTTTTGTCACTGGAAAATATGGAGTTCAAAATAGTCATTTCCTTGAAAATAATCTGGAAATGTATCAATATTTCCCTTATCATCTCTTCCCCTAGTTGTTTACTTTCTTCTTTTCACCCTTGAGAGGCTTTAAAGAAAGAAGTCATATGCGAAGGCCTTGTTCTTGCTTCCAAAGAAACTTGTAGAGCCACATCTAGATTATCAGGATCATTGGGTCCTACTAGTTTTGATATATATTCTTTTAAATTCCTAGCTTGGGCTTCCAAATCCCTCTTCTAAACCTCATCACTATGTATTCTCTTAAAAAAAGAGGTGACCCCCAATACTACTAATGCATTTTCTCCCTCTCTAGTGAGTACCCCTAAATCTACCTCCTACAACATGAAATCCTCTGGAGTGACTTCTTCTATTGACTTATCTATAGGGGGAATAGCTACATGTTCTTTCCAATAACCTCTTCCATCCTCATTCACATGTGATATCCTATGTTCCTTTCTTTGACTGGACTTCCCCTCGTGGAGCACTTTTCTTATCTTAATAAGATCTTGGGTCTCCATATCATGATATGTTCTTTTCCTTGGTTCTATAGACTTTGTCAAACAATTAGGCCCGACATTAGAAGAAAGAGGTTGATATGTTTCTATGTAGAACAAACCTCCCATGTCCACCACCTCTTCTTCTTCTTGTGATGCTAATGAAATTTGTTGTGATGGGGTTGTAGCTACTTGATTCAAAAGATAAGATGACTCTTTCTCCTCATTTTTATTAAGAGAAATATCCTCCTTTTTTGGCTCTATTTATTTTTGTGTTTCTTGTTCTTTGACCTCTTCTCCACCAGTAACCTAATTTTCTTATTTTTCAAAGGATTTCTCCTCAAGCTCAACATATACTTCTTGTGATTCATTTCCTCTTTCTGAATCACCTCCCCTAGATTGGCATATTTATCTTGACCCCCTTCTGCATTTTTTAAAGGAATTTTAGTACTAAGGGTAATCTCTTCTTGAGTACCACCATCTCCATCTATGTTTCCAAACATGCTTGACAATGAAGTGCATGTTGTATTTTGGTCCTCCTAGGGTTATTGCATTGTTTCTTTAAACACTGTAAGATTTTCAAAATTAGAAACATAAAATTCATCAAACCTAAAGAATCTTCTATTTGTTTCTCTTGTTCAATGGTTGAATCGAATTCAATGTTATGTATTTTTGGAATCACTTCCTTCTCTTTAGGTCATTCATCTTGAGCTGCATCTATTTGGGGGGTTTTGGGTATGTCTTCCAAAGAAGACTCCCCCAAATTAAAAAAATTTACTACTATGTTTGTGGACCTTGTCCTTCTTATTAATTAAGGACATGTTTCCATATCTTATTCTTCTTCCTCTTATACTTCCACTATAGGCTCCATTGATGTGGGCTTCTTTTTCAATCTTTTATATGCCCCTCCTATGGGGATAAAGGGAAGGGAAGTCCTTCCCTTCTTGGTTTTGGTCTTCAATTTTTTGATCTTGGGCTTGAAGGATGAAGGTACATTCTTCATTATAAAATAAGGATAAATAGTAGTAGTGGCTACTAGAGTAGATGGAATAGGATCAGAAATGGGTGGTGTGGTTGTGGATGATTCTCCTTCTTGCTTGTCTTTATCCTTCTACTACCTTTAAACCTATGGGGGCACATGATTTTATACCTCCCTTTCATATCCAAAGACTTCTCTTAGAAAATAGGTAGTTGAGGCCTTTTTGAAAATGGGCACTTGATCCTTCTTGCATTTACTAGTATCAAATTTTAGATTTTTTCTGACTTCTTGGCCATAGCCACAAGCTCCATCTTGTATGGCTTGTTCATCCATTTTTGAGTATAAGCAATTACATGTCATGCCCTAAAAGATATGTCATTTGGTTCATTTACCAAGAATTTTACATTGAGTATAGGCCTATTATCCTCATTATACATTGGCAGTAGGTCACCTTCAAAATCCATCTCCCTATGCTTGTTTGATATGTGCATATTCTCAACATCTTTAGCCAAATCTAGGTTCATTCTATAATAATATGTTATCATAACAGATAATAATGTTGATGATTAATTATCTGATGGAGCTGATGATGAAGACTGACCAATATCAGAGGTATACATGATGATAGTAGAAATATTAGATCAGTTATAATTTTTTCATTGATGTCAAGAAATTGATTTTTGATTTATATTATGTTTCTATATCATTCGGTAATGATTTAAGATGAATGAGTTAAGAAGAAGAGGAAATGAGAAGTTGAGAAGTTGTAGAACTTAAATGGTAAAATGATACAGATTGGACAATGATTTGATTATGCTGATATGATTTTTTTCTATCTAACATATTCGTATGTTAAGTTGGTAAAGTATGGTACTGAAGATTTAACAACTCGGTAAATAAATTTGTTATGTCTACCAAGATGGAAAATTTACTCGGTAAGGTAAGGAGAAAAATTTGGTCACTTGGTTTAAAGTGGAAAGGTTTAGGAACTGAGTGATGTAACCAAAATTCTAAGTGAAGAACACCAAGCAAGGAAAATATATTAAATGTGGATGGAATCTATATTTAATGATTAGCTATGATGAGCAGGATGATCATGATGTTGATGAAAGTTAGTTATACAGATCTAAGGTTATGAAAATTCAAGCTGAAGAACTATGGCTAGATCTAAGTGGAAAAAAGAAGTTGAACAAGTTTCAAGAAAATTTCAAGTTCCTAAGGAAATATGTTACCGAGATCCAAATTTGATGAATAATAGAATGAACGGTCAAGATTGACTAAAGGAAAATATAATAGACAAGATTAAGAGGCAAAATGTGTCTATATGAAGGATTATCTTATATGGACAAATAGCTAGAAAACTAAATAGTTGAAGGTCTACCAACTATTGCAGTGAAGACAAAAAATAGATTCCGAGTGGGAAAATAGTGATTTGATGAAGTGTTGATGCCATTGGAAGATGAAGAATTAAAGTGAAGATTGAAGAGCGCACAAGGATCTGATTGAGAAAAGATAGTTGCACATCTACAAGTCATTTTTATTAATGAACTTCTTACTCACATTTGTAATAGTCAAATCTCTTAACAGATTGGACTTAACAGTCTTATTGTAAATCCTAAGAAAGGTGACATTCCAAAAAGAGTGTTTTAAGACCTCTAACAAGGTCACTCCTAATAGGGTGAAGATCCTAACAGCTCTAAGGTTAATCCCTTAACTAGCTCACACCTAATAGTGTGTTTTTAATCTTTAACCAGATTGACTCTTAACTGGGCATACTTCAGATTAGTATATTTCTTAGTGGGTGAAAATTCCCACAGTGGTTTTTCCCAACACTGGGTTTCTGTGTTAAATATTTGTGTCAAACATTGTTAATGATTTGTGTGAATGATTTACTGAATTATAGTTTATTTACTATTGTCGGTAAATTGAGAACTTGTTTTCTACCGAGTAGTTACCGAGTTAATCAGAGAAAGTATTTTAAGGTATTTTTTGATCAGGATTACTAATTCACCACCCCCCCCCTCTCTGTAATCCAACAATTGGTATCAAAGCTGAGTAATCTAAAGAGAAAGACTTGAGTAAAAGATCCAAAAATGTATAGGAGATAGGTACCTAAGTTGAACAAGGAAAGTTTCTCTACATGGTAAAGAAGAATGAAATTGTATCTATCTGGGATTAGTGAACATGCCCTGAACTTGCTGCAAAATGACTACACTCCACCGGCCACCAGACCATGATAGTTCATGAGTTGAAAGAAAAATAGGAACATAACTCGGTTATGATAGAGATTGCTTCTTCTTTGTCTGATGCTGAATTTGATGATATCAAAGATTGTACTAATTCAAAAGATATGTGGGACATTCTCACACTTATCTATGGAGGATATCAACATGTGCAGAAAACTAAGGTTGATAGCTTGAGAGGAAAATATGGTGAGATGAGAATGAAAGATAATGATAACATCACACAATATAGCATTCGAATCAAAGAAGTTGTAAGTGCCATCAGAGGTGTTGGAGGATCATTGACTAATGAGGAAGTGGTAAGTAAAATATTTAGAACTCTATCTTCTAAGTATTCTATTAGAGTATCTATAACTAATGAATTGAGATCTATACCGAATAATATTGTTACGCTTGAAGCCCTAATTGGAAAGTTAACTACATTTAAGCTAAGTAACTTTGATAATAGTTTACCAAGTATTGAGACAGCCTTCAAGTCATCTATGAGCATTGGAACATCAAGAAAAGAAAGAGAAAATCATATTACATCACATGGAAATGAGTATGATAGTATCTTGACTGAAAAGAAAGAGAAAGAAGAATTTGAAGCACTACTGGCTAACTGACTACCTAGAGGCAAAGGAAAGTACAAAGGTAAGTTACCATTGAAATGTTTCAATTGTAATAAGATTGGACTTATTGCATCTAGATGTCTTGACAATGACATAAATGATAAGACTGATAAAAGAGACAACTGATACCAAAGATTCAAAGATTTTAAGGACAAAGGAAAGAAGTCTTGCTACCTAGCTGAGGAAAGTATAACCGATGATAAATCTAATGACACCGAGGAAGGTTATGAAGTTGTATTTGTTGCAGTAAAGGAATAATTAGATGAATAAAAGTTTGAATATGAGAAAGTATTTCTTTCTCATGTAAGTAAACCAGACCCTTGGATTATCGATAGTGGTTATTTACACCATATGACTAGTGATATAGATAAATTTGAGAATATAGAATAATGTGATAGAGGGTTTTTCAAATTTGGAAATGATGCTCTGTGCCCTATGAAAGATAAGGGATCTATTGTAATGAATGGGAAAATGAAATGTAATGATGCATATTGGGTAAGAGGACTAGATTATAATATTTTGAGTGTTGCACATCTGAACAATATTGGCCACCGACTAGAATTTCATAACAAAAAATTTAATATCTAGGGTGTTGATGGAGATCTAATTGGAATTGGTGGACAATCAAGAGCTAATCTATTTTATCTTGATAATGATGCAAAGAATTGTTTATTTTCTAAAATTGAGGATGTATGGTTATGGCATAAGAGATTGTTTCATGTGAATTTTGATAACTTGATCAAAGTGAGTAAGAAAAGTAGAGTCAGAGGACTACCGAGATTAAGCAAACTTGATAAATCTATGTGTAAAGAATGTCAAGTTGGTAAGATGACCAAGTTAATTTTTCTAAGAAAATATTATTCTACAAATGGTATTTTGGAATTGGTTCAAACTAACCTTTGTGGTCCTATGAAAGTTCAAAGATATTATGGAGATTGGTACTTTATTTTGTTTTTTGATGATTATTCAAGAATGATGTCAGTCATATTTTTAAAAGAAAAATATGATGCTTTTCAAATATTTAAGTGGTATAAAGCTAGAGTTGAGAAAGAAACGAGTAAACAACTGAAGTGTCTAAGATCTGATAGAGGAGATGAATTCATCTCTAATGAATTTACTATCTTTTGTAATGAGCATGGAAGTAAAAGGCTAGTGTCTGCACTGAGGACTCCACAATAGAATGGGATAACTGAGAGAAGAAATAGATCTATTGTTGACTGTGCTAGAAATTTGTTGATTGATAAAAATGTTGCACAAACATTTTGGAGAGAAGATATAAGCACTGCATTTTACACTCTTAACCAAATACAATTGAAGAAAGGTACAAACAAGACACCTTATGAACTATGGTTTGGAAAAACACCGAATGTAACTTATTTCAAAGTTTTTGGAAATAGGTGTTAAATCTTGAAAGATTTTAGAAATGAAAAGTTTGATTCTAAAGGTGATGAAGGAATATTTCTTGGTTATTCTTCAAAGAGTAAGGCATACAAATGTTTAATCAAATATTCTAACTAAATAGTTGAAAGTGAAAATGTAAGAGTTGATGAATTTTCTAAAAATAATGATGAGGATAGAAAAAAGGAACCTGGGGATTATGACAGATTTGTGTATGTACATTATATAAATTTGGTTGATACAACCGAGAAGCAGCAAACAAGAACTGATGAATAAGATGACCCCCCATTGAGAGATGAGAACAATACTGATCAAACTACCAAACTTTTATTGGAAAAGTATGTGAGAAGACACCACTCACATAGAATAATTATTGGAGACAAGAATGTAGGAGTATCGACAAGAAGTAAGTTAAAAGATAATACTTGTTTGATTTCTAAATTTGAGCCTAGATTGGTAAAAGATGCACTAGAGAATGAAGACTGGATGAATGCTATGAAAGAAGAGATATAATATCAAATTGAAAATAATAACACATGTTCTCTAGTACCAAGAACTAAAGATAACAATGTGATAGGAAATAAATGGATTTATAGAAATAAGCTGAATGAAAATGGAGATGTGATCAGAAAAAAAAGCTAGACTAGTCTACAAAGGGTATGCACAAGAAGAAGGTATTGACTATGGTGAAAATTTTTCCCCTATTGCTAGATTAGAAGGATTTAGAATACTACTAACTTATGCATCTTAGAAAGGATTTGAAGTTTATCAAATGGATGTTAAATATGCATTTCTGAATAGAATACTTGAAGAAGAAGTCTACATAGAACAACCTGATGGATTTGTTGACAAGAACAATAAGAACATGGTCTACAAATTGCATAAAGCTTTATATGGATTGAAGCAGGCTCCCTGAGCATGGTATTAAATATTTCACTCTTATTTAGTTAAGATTAGATTTGAAAGGACTAGTGATAACAATAATTTATACTTGAAATGTGATAAATCTGATGAAATCTTGATTGCTGAGATATTTGTTGATGACATTATATTTGGTAGTAATGATAATGTCTAAGTCATTTGTTGAGGAAATGAGAAGAGAATTTGAAATGTCTATGATAGGAGAGATCAAATTCTTCATTGGAATTCAAATACAACAAGTAAAATATGGGATCTACATCACTCAATATAAGTATATCAAAGAGATCCTGAAAACATTCAACATAAAAGCCTCAAAACCAGTTGGAACACTGATGGATACTGGTTGAAAATTGTCAAAAGAAGATTATACTAAGGAGGTGAATGAAACACTTTACCGATCCATGATTGGTAAGTTATAGTATGTTGTACATAGTAGACCTAACATTGCACATTTAGTTGGTATTGTTGCAAGGTTTTCAACAAAAAACAAGGAGACACATTTATCCACAGTTAAAAGGATATTCAGATATTTGAAAGGGATTGAATATTTTGGTCTGTTATACACAAGAAAATGTGATTTTGATCTTAAAGTTTATACTAATGTTGATTGGGCAGGAAATATTGATGACAAGAAAAGAACTAGTGGTGGAGCTTTCTTTTTGGGAGAAAGACTAGTGACATGGTTAAGCAAGAAACAGAGTTGTATTTCTCAATCTACTAATGAAGCTAAGTATGTAGCAACGGCTATGAATTGTTAAAATATTGTATGGATCAAACACCTATTGGAAGGTATGCATTAAGAGATTACTGATCCTATTACAATTTATTGTGATAACACTAGTACTATTAACATATCAAATTATCTAGTGATGCATTCTAAGACAAAGAACATATCTATTAAGTATCACTACTTGAGATAGAAAAAACAAGATAAGCATGTGACATTGGAGTATGTGAATTCTAAGGAGAAGATAGCTGATATCTTTACAAAACCATTACCAAATGATGTTATTGAGTATCTTTGAGGTAAGCTAGGGGTTCTTCCCCTATCTAATGTGCATTAATGAAAGATGCATGTTGCATCAAATCAAGGACTGAATAGAATATCTATCTTGTCAGTTGATGCTAGTATTTTACTCTTTAGGTGATGCATGTAGTTGTGAAAAAAGGATGTTTATGACTATAATGTAAAATTTATATACTTAAGGTATATATGAGATGTTTTTGTTTCTTTGGCATTTTTGTCAAAGAGGGAGAGAATCATAAATATTCAGGGAGATTAAAGAGTACAATTGATGCATAATATTATTTTATTTATTGCAGAGGGAGCATACTGAGAGGAGAATAAGCTAATTGATATCGCAGAGAAGACAAAGTGAAATTCATATGTTATAGGAAGAACAAATTTAGAAGAATGAAATTGAATCAGTATATATGAAAGAGGTAGAACATCATGGAGATGAATACAGTAAGAGGGAGACAAATCAGATAAATACAGTAATAAGGTAATATTGTTGATAGAATCAAAAAGGAAAATAAGAAAAGACTATAGATGAAAGATCATAAGAGGAGAAGTGACTACTTAGAGGGAGTTAAAAATATGAATGATAGTGAAATGTACCATCATCAATTGAACACTGAATTTTTTAGTGTTTCCATCAATGCCAAAGAGGGAGATTGTTATCATATCTGATAATAATGTTGATGATTTATTATCTGATGGAGCTGATGATGAAGACCGACCAATATCAAAGGGATACATGATGATATTAGAAAGATTGGATTAGTTATAATCTTATCATTGATGTCAAGCAATTGATTTCTGATTTATATTATGTTTCCATATCATTCGGTAATGATATAAGATGAATGAGTTAAGAAGAAGAGGAAATGAGAAGTTGAGAAGTTATAGAGATTAAATGGGCAACTAATACACATTGGACAATTATTTTATTATGTTGATATGATTTTTTTCTACCTAACATATTCATATTTTATGTCTAAAAAGTATGGTATTGAAGATTTGATAACTCAATAAGTAAATTTGTTATGGCTACCAAGATGGAAAAGTCACTCGGTAAGGTAAGGAGAAAAAGTTGGTCACTTGGTAAAGCGGAAAAGTTTAGGCACTGAGTGATGTAACCAAAATTCTAAGTGAAGAACACCAAGCAAGGAAAAGTTATTAAATGTGGATGGAATCTATATTTCATGATTAGATGATGAGCTGGATGATCATGATGTTGAGGAAAGTTAGTTATAGAGATCTACGGTTATGAAAATTCAAGAGAAAGATCTATGACTAGATCAAAGAGGTAAAAAGAAGTGGAACAAGTTTCAAGAAAAAATTAAGTTCCTAGGTGAAAAGGAAATGTGTTATGGAGATCCAGATCTGATGAATAATTGAATGAATGGTCAAGATTGACTAAAGGAAGTCGTAATAGAGGAGATTAAGAGGAAAAAATTGTCTATATAAAGGATGATCTTATATGGACAAATAGTTGGCAAATTGAATAATTGAAGGGATGCCAACCATTGTAGTGAAGAAGAAACAGAGATTCTGAGTGGGAAAATAGTGATTTGATAAAGTGTTGATACCAGTGGAAGATGAATAATTAAATTGAAGATTGAAGAGCACACAAGGATCTGATTGAGCAAAGATAGATGCACATCTATAGGTCATTTTTATTATTATTTCTTACTAGTATTTGTAATAGTCAAATCTCTTAACAGAGTGGACTTAATAGTCTTATTGTAAATCTTGAGAAAGGTGACAATCCAAAAAGAGTGTTTTAAGACCTCTAACAAGGCCACTCCTAATAGGGTGAAGATCCTAATAGATCTAAGGTTAATCCCTTAACCGGGTCACACCTAACAATTTGTTTTTTAATCTTTAACCAAATTGGCTCTTGACCCAGTGTACATCAAAAGAGTATATTTCTTAGTTGGTGACAATTCCCACTGTGGTTTTTCCCAAATCTAGGTTTCCACATTAAATATTTGTGTCAAACATTGTGAATGATTTACTGAAAGTTATAGTTTATTTACTGTTGTTGGTAAATTGAGAACTATGTTTCTACTGAGTAGTTATTGAGTTAATCAAAGAAATTATTTTAAGGTATTTTATGATCATGATTACTGATTCACCCCCCCCTCTCCATAATCCAACAAAATATATTATTCTAACTTCATAATCATCACAAGAATTGGCCCAGTGATCTTCAATATGGGCTTTTGTTTAAAACAAGCTCCCATTACATGATAAAAGTGTCAATGGGGTCAAATTTCCCTTGGGTTATGGAGAGGGTCTCCAATGGGAACTCATACCATTCCAAACATACAAACTTGGACACCTTCACATCTTGTATTGAGTTTTGTCCAATCCCAAAAGGAAACTAAAAGCATACCTTTTGTTTTAAAATAATTAGTCTGTGTGCATCTAAAATTTGCTGACATAATTCAATAACGATTAGCATATTTGATGGATACCTTGGGAGTTTCTTTGGAGATAATGTGAAACATGCTACCCTAATATAATTGAAGGTTATAAATTCAATATAGTAATTTCCCACTTTCCTAATCTAGGTTACTTCCTCTATAGACATTATGTTTCCAAAATCTCCTTTAATGGATCTAATAACTATAAACACAAAGACATCATTGACTATTTTGTACTCAAAAATATGTGAGTCCAACTTTTCTTTGTGCACCAATTAAGGGTAGCACATGTATACATGGGATTTTGGGTCCTATAATGACCTCTTTACTATCAATCCTAGATAGGATGCTCAAGTAGTGAGAAAATACTCGACATAAGAAATCATTTAAAACCTTGGGTTAGTCTTGACCTTCTACAATTTCTCATCCAGGTTATCACTGATGATCTAGCCCCAATATATATTCTTCTTCCTATTTGGGATGGTGTCAATGCACAGTATCATTCAAGGCTCAAGTTGTCTAGCTTGAGGTAAGCAATGTACAGTATCATTCAAAGCTCAAGTTGTCTAGCAAACCCCTAGATCTACTAGGAACAACTATCATATTACAATCTAATTTGCAAGCTCATCAAGAACTTTTCCACAACTTCACTCTCAAGCTACACATCTGATATCCAACTCTGCTCCATTGTCCCTAAACATCTACCTAAGCACTCCTTAAATACTAATCATTAGCCACAAGTTGGCAAGATGAAACCCTTAACTCTCCCAAAACAAATAATTAAATGCCATACAAGTCATCTTACAAATTTATACAAACATTTAATTAACATGTCGGCCCATAACAATGGCTACCAACAATAAATTCACCAAGTCAACTCAACAAATCACACAGAACTCTAGTCGGTAAGCCAGAACTACCGAGTGACAGTAAATTAACTGAGCATGCCAAGCATCACCGAACACCAGTGTCGACCAAGCACTACAGGCATGACCGAGTAACAATTTCACTGAGCGCCAGAGACTACCAAGTTCCTTCAGTGACCGAGCTTCCTTCAATGACTGAGACCATTGGTCAAGGCTGCAACCGAGTAACACCGGCCAAAATACCAATACCCCATGTAGTTTCACCGAAGACAAGAATGCCTCTACCTTAACCTTGGATGCCCCTGCATCATTTTTCTACACCAAAAGGCATTTTTTAGTACTATTTATTAAATTAACCTTCCATATGAACAAGAAATATAAAGGAACTAACTATTATAAAGAACCAGAACAAAGAAAAGGAGAAACTCAAAACCTCATTGTAGAAAGGGAAACTTCTAAGAAAACCCCGAGTCATAAGAAAATTCAAGGGTTTTGGGATGCAAAAATCCCCAAAACTTGAATAAGTCTTTAGCAACACAAAAAAATCAATGAATTAGTGTGCTATGATCCCTAAATCCACTTTTGAGGATCGAGGGTCATGGTACCCTAATACCCTAATGTTAATTTTTTTTATCAAATATGGGTGCACTTTACCAGGGATCAGGGGTTAATGATCCCCAAATCCCCTTTTGAGGATTGAGGTTTTGAAACCACCAATTCCCTAATGTATCAATGTAGCTACACATTTCATAGTTTGGGCATCTGGTGGTCCTTGAACCTCTTTCAAGGTTCAAGGATTACAAGATCCTCAATGCTTGAAAAAGTAGAGTTTACCGACTTTGCAAACTTAAGGTTTCCTGTGAGCTTTATGCATACATCCATAATGATGGTTTTCATGGAAATGATTTTATATAGGTGACAATTCTTCTTATCTAAACTTTAGGATGACTAGCCCCTAAAGAAAATGAAACCCCAAAACACCAAAATGGGAAAGAAAAGAAAAGAGACCCAAATGTATTAGTGAGAACAAAAGGAAACAAAGTAAGAAAATAAATTGAAAATCCTTACCTAGCTAGGTGGGGGAAGAGACAAAGGTTGACTCCAAAAGATGATGAGACAAATATTATAATAGTCAACCAAAGTGATTTCTTCAAAATCACACAATTGTGGACCTTAGATTGATTGCTTAAAACATTGAGAGCTGAGAGTAGTTTGTCACTCAAAAGAATTCAAAGTGAACAAATAGAGACCAAACCACTATTCGGTGTTGGAATTTAGTGTTCACATATTTAATTATGTGTAAAAAATATTATAATATGTGTAGTTTTATGTCATAATAATAATGTGATTTGTTAATACAACTCACGTAGATTATTTGTTTATTTGTTGATTTGTTAAAACAACTCATATGATTAGTGAGTTGTTCTTACAATATAGGAACTAAAAATCTTATAAGTATGTAATCTTTTAACTGGATGAAATGAGATGAAGCATGTACTATCTATTTTTAAATAATTTTAGCTTCTTATCTCTACCCATATTTCTAATATGGTATGAGAGCATTGTGAATCTCCTCATCTGTGGCTTGCCAATTGATGTGAATCTTTACTCTACATTTTTATTTATGGATTTCTTTTGTGTCTCAACTTCTTGTGGATTGTAGAGGCTCACAATCATCTTTTATGCAAAGCGATTAGGCTACATTTCCTTGCTCATTTTGTATTGCAAGCTTTCTTTGTATTTGCAAGTGATTACTATTAATTTTGACACTTTGTTCTCAAGATATTCTGATTGTGTGATCAAGTGGTTTTTACTAATTTTAGGTCATTATTGCAATTAGCTTGATAATAATCATGTTCATCGACATTCTTTATTGGTAGTGGTGCATCTTGTTTTATCATTGGCTAAGGCTTTATTTTTTTGGCATGGTTGTATGATCAGAGACCCATCAATCTATAACTGTGGAACACAATATATTACTGGTTGCATCCCTTGTTCTCTAGCTCTTTAATTGTTCTAAGTGTTGGTTTTGTGTTTGAGAGGCATCAAATGCAACATATTGAATTTTGTGGTTGCTAACATGCATAATATCTAGTGCTTTTGAGCACTGGCCATATGATTTGATTCTATATTATAGCATCATGAAAGGTGTAAGGAAAACCTCTTTTTAAGTCAAAATTCATCATTTATGAGTCCTTAGTGGATTTTCACATTGAAACAATAGTGAATCGCTTCCTTATCATCGCCAACACAAGCAGTGTTCGAGAGTTTTTTTCTATGGTTTTGATATTCATATGTTTTATTGATGGTGAAAAAAATAAAACACAAAATTTCAAAGCTTATTGATTTGTGTGAGAAAGGAAAACATAAAATCATATGTTAAGGTGAGCGCAATACACTAATTTTTTTTTCTTGAATAGATCTCCTTATTTTGGCTCTCCGTGAAGGAAAGTTTTCTCATGGAAGTAGTGCTTGGTCTCTAGATGAGAGATGGGGAAAATGGAAGCCAAAAAATAGTAGAGCATTTGGGTTTTGGGGAATCACTAGTGATCATAAATATGTGGTTTTGTTTTTTCTATTGTATATGTGAGTCAAGTCATTACTAGTATTTAGTTTGGTTTTAAATTTATATTTATAGATTGAGTGTTAGTAATAATTTATAAGTTGAAGTTAAATTTTCATAGTATCTTAATGTGTCATTTGGTCAAGATGTATTATTTTCTTTGAGATAGGGTCTATTATCATGTTGAAAAATGTTTTGTTTTTTTTTTAAAGAAAAAATTCAATTGGAGTGCTTGATCTATGATACCTAACACTCCTAGTAAGAATTTCACATTAGGGGGAGGATATATTCTTTCCTGATGACTAATGAAATAAGATTTAATAGAAAAATTTTATAATTAAATAGAAATCTTACTAGAGGATGGAAGCATCGGAGGCTAGAGGACAACCAGAAACCTTTAGTCAATCACCAATGACAAGGTTGTGCAATTGATTTGGTGACTAGTGTGCAGTGAGTTTTCAATTTTTTGGTGTGGATTTTAGTTTTTTATATTTTTAGTGTGGTGTGTGGTTACTCTAGAAAAAAATGATTATATTGGAGAGAAAATGATTTTAGATATCCTCTGATTTTGGAGATCCTCTAAGTGTCGTACTTCATTGGAAGATGGTTGATTGGTGAATACGTTCATTGGCAATAATGGCCATGTGCAACAAGATCCTGACAGTAGTATGTAGGATGGTATTTTTAGCATTCCTATTTGTGTGAATAAATGGAATTTCATATTGTGGGAGGGGGGAATAATAACCAATTTTCCATTCTGATTTCACACCAAAATAGATAAAGTCAAAGGAACCTTACAGAGGTAGTGGTAGTTGTCTATTTTGTTTGACATCAAGTGGAAACGATTGATAAAAATGACTACAATTAAGAGTATTGTGTTATTATAGAATGAAATGTGAATCATTTTCTAATGTGATTTTTTCAGATGTGACTTCCTTATTGTACAAGTATAGTGGTAAAAAAAGCACCAATATAATATAGTTCATGGATCTTGAAAGGGTTTTTGGGAGGATCCATAAAAATACACGAGGTGGACAATTGATGAATTCTTGTTCACGTTAAGTTTTGTGGTAAACCTATTTAAAACCATGGGAGGAGAGATACTTTCTTTGGATCAAGGTCATGAGTTAGTTGGGCATGCCACAAGGATAAACATGTTGTAGATGAAGGGTGTGAGTTATACCATATTTACACTAATAGGGGAATGTTGGAAATTAGCGTTCACATATTTAATTATGTGTAAAAAATATTATAAGGTGTGTAGTTATATATGATAATAATAATGTGAGTTGTTAAGACAACTCGTGTAGAGATTTTTTTTGTTGATTTGTTAAAACAACTTATATAATTAGTGAGTTGTTCTAATAATATAGGAACTAAAAATCCTATAAGTATGTAATCTATTAAATGTATGAAATGACATGAAGTGCATATTATGTGTATGATATGAAGCACACGTTATCTATTTTTAAATCATTTTAGCTTCTTATCTCTACCCATATTCCTAATATTGATATTTTGGAGTCAGTGATCAGGGTTGTTGAGGATCCTAGGAGGACCCTCTATCCCTAATACCCAAAAACCCAACCGTAAATGTTGATTGGTGATTTGAAGGTCAAGGGTATTGGGGATTAGGAGATAGAGACCATTCTCAAATGCTTGATACTGCACAATACTCCAACTTAAGAAAAGGGAAAGAAGTTAAAGAAAAGAGATAAGTGGTAAAAATAAAGAAATCTTATCACTCAAACATTGATCTAACAGGAACACAAGGTTCACAGTTTTACTCACCCAATGTGATTGAATGAAAAGGACTCAAATATGGAATGAAAACAAGAGAAAAGATGAAAACTAGGGGTTCCCATTTATCCAAATGGGAAAAATGAGGTGTGTGTGTTGTGGGGACACAAAAAATAGCCCCAAAAAAGAGAGAAATGACCAAGGAATTTTTTTACCAATAAACAACATTTAAACTAACCCAAACTGAGGGACCTATACCAATTGTAAGACAAAAAAATGACTCCTCCACTTAAGACCTTTGATGGGTACTCCTACATGATAATTTTTGTGTTGAATATATATATATTCCTTGAGATACTTAAATGACACCCCATCAAGAGGACCTAAGTCAAATCCATGTATTTTACCACATTGACCAATATTTCCAAGGTATTTCTCTATTTTCATTTGGGCATCAATAGCCCCAACAAAGTTACTTCTTTCCTTTCTCTACTACTAACCAAGCATCTATGGCCCTAGTAGAGATTATTAGAATCACCCCTTCATTTCCTAGCTTGGAAATTTTGAGAATTTTGATCATTTAATTGACCAATTTGGTCTTTCTTTCTTTCTTTTCATTTCCATACATATAATATTTTTAAATAGAGCCAGAGAAGCTTCAACTCTTCACAAAGGGGTTTAAAACTCAAAGGGTTACCCAGGCCAACAATTTATTTAATAGACTCAAACTCAGGCATACCCAAGGAAATGTTCATTTTGAAATCTCATTTTAGTGTGTATGCATGCAATTTTTGAAGTTCAACAAAAGTGTTAACCAGAGACCCTCTAGGGAAACACATCTCTATCAAAACCCTAGATAAGACCTCAATAAAAGATAATATGTGTTGGAATTATAGAAAGGTGTATACTAAGAGGGGAGGGGTGAATCAATATCCTTAGAAATTTTCAAAGTAATCCTTGTAAATATTAACTTCAATAACTGACTGTGTAAATTGCATTCAACATGCATTCAATAGTATAAGTGAAATATAAATGCATGAAAGTAAATGAATTAAAAATTCATGAAAATTCAATACACATTGACACATGTATTTGGTATCGTAGAAACCCTTGTTATAAGGTAAAAATTGTGGTGGGGATGGAACCCACAAAGCTTCGCTTCTATAGAAATAAAGTTTTCAGTTAAGGCTTACAAGAATGATCACTTCTGGTGATCTTACCCTGTTAGGAGTAACAAAATGATCAGCTAGATCTACCTTGTTAAAGGATTTTAGCAACACAATATATGTGTACACTTGGTTAAGATATTTAACTAAGAATTTTTAAGTCCACTCTGTTAGGAGATTTTGAATCTGCTACAATTGTTAGAGAGTAACAATGATATATGAATTATATGTAATACAACTCAAATTGATGATATCAGATCCTTTAAATAAAATAAATATATCACCTTTCTATAATGATTATATGCTTCTGAACTACTCAGTAGCCTTATAACTTTTCTGTTAACCTAAATACTTCCTTTGAAAGCCTTCTGTCAAAACCCTGTCTGAACTTCAGATGTCCTTGACTGCGGCTACTCCATGAAGATACTTGTAAAAATGACATCCTTACAATTTTATATCAAAATGACCTTGACCTAATTAGGGTTTTACATTATCTTAGAAAACCTAAGATCAACGGTTCACAAAATAACCTAGATCATTATTACATAGGAATCATCATTCATTAAATGATTACATTCACAATAAATATTCACCTCGATCTTGGTAAACCATTTTCTTACTCGGCAAAAAGTTGTTCACCTTGAAGAATGTGTCATTCCAAAATTTTATGTGAACTCTAGATTACTCGGTAAATACTGTCTCTCGATCTCAGCTATTACTGGTGCTCGGTAATCTTGTGTACTCGGTAACTGTTACACTCGGTGATCTCTCTGCTCAGTGACTACTAAGTATTGATAACCAACTAAATTATCTTTGTGTGTTTACCGAGTATACAACTGAATACTAATGACAACATTTAGTCTAGTTAGGAGTAACATTCTCCCCCTTTGGCATTAGTATCAAAAACTTATATGTATGTTGATTATAAAAGTTTAAACTCTAAAAAATTTCATAAAACCAACTTAGTGACTCACCCCATGAACATGCTCTTGGTAGATATACATATGTTTCCCCCTTTTTTTAAAACAATGACAAATAATATACTTACAATTTGTCAAAAATATTAGGATGGGATTTCTTAAGATTATCCATAAGATTCTTCCATTCTTCCTCTAGATTTTCTAGAGCTAACTACTCTAAGCTCACTTGAGCATGTATATCAAAAAATTTCTCTGTGAAAAAAATCTCAGGGGTGGCAACCAATTTATTTCCCTCTGTCACATGATTTTGCATCACTTCTAGATGCGGTTGTAACTCAACCTATAGCTCAGTTACCTCTTCTTTAATTCCATCATTTTCCTTTCTCAACTCAAGTCTTAACTATTGTATGTGTTTCAATTTGGAATAATGCAATTGAAATGCATGATGCTTGGTTGTAAGACAAGTAGCACTATCTTTAAGATTTTCATCTAACTTTCTTATCTTTTCACTAACCTTGGTAGTGAAGTGATCTAAAGTGCATAATTATTTTAGAATTATAAGAAATTTATCAATGATACTTTCTAAATCATTTGCAACTTCTGAAAGCTTTACCTTTTTTACAACCACTTCTTGGTTGATCTTTTTAGTTAACTGGAACTAAATCTTTTATTTGGCTCTCTCTTCAATCATCTGCTTGGTGTCTGTAGTGGGGTCATTTATTGTTTTAGTGAGAAAAAGTTGATAAAAAATGGGGGTAGATTCATCAATAGTTACATCAGGAGAAACTTTCATTAGGATCTCCTTGACATCCTCTAGCACCTTTGTGTTTTTAGTTTCTTGTCTCATCTTTTCTTGTGTTGTCTTTCGGGTGCATAGCTCCCCATATTTCTTGAGAGCTTTAGGATCAAGTTTCCTTGAGTCACATGTTGGAATTTCAATGATTTCCTCAAGTGTAACCGGACCCTTAGTTCCTCACTTCCTCCTCTTCTTGTTCTCTTACACACTAGATTGAGGAGATGGTGCAATACAAAGTTGAGCCTTGTGCTTGGGATCTACCTTTGGTGACTCGATGGGTTTGACTTCCTCCTTATTTTTCCTGATAATTGATTATGTAGTCTATGGTACAGGGGCTTGTGTCCTTGTTTCGGTGGTAGAAGTGTCTATCATTGACTCTGTTTGTGCTTGATTCATTCTCTGCCATTTTAGTGGTCTCCTTACTTGCTTTCTCACCCTTGTCTTTATTTGTATCTATTACTTACTCAGGTGGAGTGTTATCATTTTGTGCTTTAGTAGCTATCTCAATAGCTTGTACCAATATAGGAATATTACCTAGTACCATTGCTCAGGATACCTCAGTTGATTCTTCTTCACCAAGGTTCTTGGTAGCTTCAATGATCATTTCATCTTCTTTAGCCTCATCATCGAGGTTGCCTTCTGTTATGTCTTCTATGATTATTTGTTCATCCCCTAGAGTAGTCATAATTTTTGGAATTCCTTCCATTAAAATGTTAGAAACATCTATGGATTCTTCTTCATTGGTTTCTTTCTTGGGTTGCTCAGTATCTGAAATATGAATAGGCTCATCATCAACATTAATAGGCTCTCTAGCTTGTATGCTCGGTTGATGATCCTCGGTATTGACTTTCTCAGTTGGACTAAGAATTTTAGTCCAAATGTTCCTACTTTCATCATCTACCTCTTGCAATTTTCCTTGTAGGATTTTGAATGCTCGAGCCTTCATACAGAATTTATTTGCATGTTGTTTTAATACTACATCTATTTGATTAACATAATAGTCATATTTTACTAGAATTAATGACCTTTCTCTCATTCTTTTCTTAGTTGTGAGCACATAAGTCCATCTAACAAAAACTTTTTCATATAGTTCTTTGGGTATGCAGCTAGCAAATTCAACTGGAACTATTTTGAATGTTATCATCATACTTATTATTGCTTCTTCAAGCTTTTCCTGCTCCTCGATGCTCAGTTGAGGATACCTTTTAAGTTTTGGTGAACTAAGCTTTCTAGTTTTCCTTATCCTTTCTGCTACCTCATCAATGGTCTGAGGTCATATATTCACCACAACTTAGAATTTATCCATGTCTTCCTCATCTAAATCTTTTTCATACTTTGCTCTTATCATTTTTCTTCTCCACTTTGGTTTAGTGAGCTTAGTGGTGGTCTCTACTTTCCTTTTCTAATATGTACAAGTTGGTGTAGGCCTAGTTATTTTTGCAACACCTATCTTCAAAGGTGGTGAACTAGTAGTTTCCGATATAGTCCTAGACCTACCTATTTACTTTTCCCTTTATCAACTTTAGGTGGCTCTTCTTGTTCATGTTTCTCCGACTCAGTGGCCTCTTCATCTATGTCTTCATCGACTGGTGGATGATCCTTGGTTTCTTCTTCAACTGGTTCCTCAATGTCTTCATCTATGACACCAAATGTTTTCTTAATATTTTTAACCATTTTCTCCTTTTTCCTACCCATATTTTCAACTACAAGTCCCATCGTGATTCTGGACTTGGCTTCCTCAAATGTTCCAACCCTTGTAGCCTTCTTATCTTTGGGCTTGGTAAGTAAAGCCATTATAGCTTTTGTAGCTACATCAATGTCAATCTCATAGTCCATGGGTGGAATCGAGGTTGTTCTTGGATCTATAGATTTGATAAGGGTGGTGTTAGTATCCACCAGAAAATAGATATCTTCTTTAAATTTATCTACCAATTGTGTTGGTATCCTTGTTCTTTTCTCCATTCTTTCCTTGAATTGACTTTAATATTCTTCCATAACAAGCTCAAAGTTCTTTCCTAAGTTCTAAATAAACTCACTAATCTGAACAATAATAGGTCAGTTGATATCTCATTCTATATTACTGATTGATGGAAAAATGTTATGCAAGTAAAAGAATGCACATACCAATAACGATCCAAATTTGCAAGTATTGGATCTTGCTACCCTAATTGTTCTCATGTTCTCCTCTAACTACCTCAGCATCAACTCAACTAAGTCAAGTTGCAAACCCTTTTTCACAATCTTGTATGCAATGTTGACTGCTCCACATGCAACACTATTCAGTCTGCTTGATTGGAAAATTTTATATGCAATGACTTCTACACCAAATCTTATTTTGGGATTGTTGATGGTGTTTATTCTCAGGCCTCTACTATCCCATTATGTATGAGTTATTTTCTCAATCTCGGTATGTGTCAGGTACCTTAGGGATTGGGCTTTTTCGATCATCGGATACCCTATCACTACATGTATCACATTCTTTGTGATCTTCATAGGTTCATCTAGCCATAACTTTCCTTCATGTACTTGGCTCAGTATGATGTGAATCCATTCTTTTTTGAATTCCTTTGGGAAATATAGGGCATTGGTTAACCCTTTTACCTATTGTATACAAATAAATGTACCTTCATAGAATTAGGGTTAATCATCAACAATAATTGAAATAATAACTAAATACAACCACAATTGAGCAACTATTTTAAAAAATCAATGATTAATTGAGCATCCTATGGCTCTCTAACTAAGATGTTAATGAGTGAGCTCTCAGTAAGCTCTCATTAATGACAGTCCTAGAATGAGAATGATAGAGATAAAACAATGCTAAAGCTAACAATTATCAAAATAAATGCTAAAATTGCTCTTCAATGCTTTTCTAAATTCAAATTGCAAGAGGTTTGATGCAATTCTCAGATAGGTGGTTGATGAATTATGAAGGATTTTAGCCTTCCTTTTATAGATTTTCCAATGGTAGGGGGTGTAGTTGTGTTTAATCATGATTGAGTTGGGGTTAAGTCTTTGGTTCCACCCTTTGAAGACAAAGCAAAGTTTGTGTCCTCAAAGCTTGGGACAAGTAGACAAGATGGATGGTTGAGATTCCTTCTCACTTTGAGTGAATGAGATTCAATTGGGCTTGATCCATGTGAATGCCTTTCCTCAAATTTCATTGGTTGTTTGATTTTCCTCTCCTTTTGGTTTGTTGAGAGTAATTAATTTTTATTAATTGATTCATTTTAGCCATGTACCCCTTGAATGGGTTGAATTTAATTTAATCCAAGACTATACAATTAATTGAATTAACTATATTTTGATTTGATTGCACTTGATTAAAATGTTCTCAATTTTGATTTATCTTGAATTAGGATTTGATTTTAATTTTGATTGGCTAATTATGCATTGTGATTTAATTGATTCAATTTTATCCTTGATTTGACTTGATTTGACTTGATTTGCTTTGAATTATCATTAAATTGTCTTTGTCCATTTTTAGGTGATTCCAAATACCCCTCTTTGAGTTGACGTGCGAAGCATGTCGATTCAAAGAATACTCTGATCTTGCTTGATAACAGGTCCTGATTCTGTTAGCACTTGTAAAAAAATTCATGGCTCTAGCCCTTTTCCCTTGGTCTCTATAGTTATTTTTAGGTCTCTGCCTTTAGCCCTGGTTCAAATTTTTTGAAAAACTAGTCGTTGGTGTAAAACCTTTTGTTTTTACCCTGGCCTTGTTATATTTTCAAGTTAACTTTTCAAGCCACTTAAAACCTTTTATTAGCATGTGCTATTTAAATGGGTTCACTTTATGTCATGCAGTTAGGTTCTTCATGTGTTGGCGGGGTCCCCTTTATTTTTCCTAGGTGCCCGTGTTTTATTTTTTTTCTGAGCCCTATAGTTCCCTGCCGAAATGTTTTCCCTAAGTAATGCTTTAATATTTTCCTATGTTTTGGCAGCCTTTATTTTCCTTGGGCCCAGCTCTAACACCATCTCTATCTAATGGTGGCCGTATCTTCTCAAATGATGTGTCAGACACATAAGATCTTGAGATGGTCATTGATTCTTTGTATGATGTAGCCTTTTTATCGGGTGGGTCCACTTGCCAAGTATTCTAATTTGGAGGTATTTTATTGGTCCACATAGTATGAGGTGGAATCCTATCAGTGGGACTAGTTTTCTTGGCATTCAAGTGGATTAAAGTTCGATCTAATCTTGTGGCTATTGTTATACCATTGATATAACATGGTCAATTTTTAATTTAGTGATATAGTGATAGGTGTTGATTCTCTTTAAGATGGCAGGTGGGTCCGTTGACACGTATGCATAGTTGGTGGCTTCTGGTTGGTCCATGTAGTAACACGTTGGCATGCTGTCAGTGGGACCTAGTTTCCAGATGTGTCAGTTGGTCCTGATCCTGTCAGAGAATCAACAAACGGTGTATAATCTTATGGGTTTTGTCAGACGCATAAGATCTTGCGATGGCCGTTGATTTTGTTTCCTATCAGATGGTTGTCAGAGATGGGAGGAGATTCTCGATCTAACGGTGGGTGTGAAATCTGATAGAATCTCGGATGGGTATGCGAACTTTAAATGGTCGTCAATCTTCCTGATGTGGGCCCAGTCAAAGTTTCTCAGTCTTTTGGTAGTTGGGATAAGTGCTTTAGCAGCTGAAAAATTTCCAAGGCTTCACTCATTCACGTGAAATAGCGGTGGTTCTCTAAGTGTTTTAGCGCTTCAGCAAACAAGCGTTCACAGAATCACTAAACTTTTTGGCAGATAGATAAAGTGTTTCACGAACTAGTGGTGACCTTTGGTCGCTAGTTTGCTAAATGTGGGACCGAGGTTATTGTTTTCCTATGGTCGCCAGGTCACGAAGTTAAAAGGTGGGTTAAGTTTTCTTTTCGCGAATTGGAAATGCATTGTTGCATGGTCGCTAGAGGGTAAACCCAGGGTGGCAGTTGAGTTAAGATCATAAAAGACCGTGAAAGGGAGAGATATGATGGTTGTGACTTAAAGTTGATCTAATTTTAAATGTTGATTGCCGATTTGCTGTTAAAGCCATAAAATGACCGTTGAAGTTCAAATTTGAATTTGCAGAGGGTTTCAAGCGACAGAAGGTACCAAAATTTATGGTTTTAATGGCTGGTTTTGATTGATTTGGTGGCCCTGGTTGTTGTAGACTAGTCTGAGGGTCCCTATGGTAGGTGGCATGATGTTTTTGTACTAGGAGAAGTATGGTTTTGTGCTTGAGATCCATCTGAGATTCATTTTCTATGGGTTGCTTATGTTTCTTCCCCTACAATAAATTTTGATGTAGTTTTGGTTGGTTGAGTTGTTGAAACCCTAACCCGTCACCTGAAGCTTGATGCATCCTTTTTGAGGATTCCAAGGTGACTAGGGGTATAAGAAGTGAAAAGTTTTATTTTGAAAGGGTTCTGATCTTGATTAGTTCCAAGGATTTGTAGCAGGCAGTATCATATTGTATTAGATTGAATATAATTTCCTTGAAGTCTTTTGCAGGTTATTGAAGTGGTTTTCTCTCTTCTCTGCTTTGAACATGTACATGATTCATTATACTTAATACAATTATTTCAAGCTTTCAAGTCTCTCCTTGGTGTCATTCTTGTGAATTCTAGATTTTCTGATCTATTGCATAGGGTTACCTTTGTATATGTTCTAGTCTTCAGTTCTTGATCTAGGATCAAGTGAAATATACTTTGGATAGGACATAGATTCACTTTGATTTGTCTACAAAAGGATATTATAAGTAGTAGATGGGTTGAAATACTTATGTTTATGGCTATGAGTCTTTGACAATAGTTGGTTCATGTTTCAATGTCTGTATTTGAGATTTTCCCAATGGATAATGGCACTGATCAGAGATTAGTATATTCAGTTGAATTCAATGCCTGATTGGCCCTTGCTTACTTCTCTCCATCTCTAGATATCAACACTCTTCAAGTTTTAATTATATTTGGTTGATAGTAGTAATATCCTATAGTAATGGAGAGTCAATGAATGTGAGGTTAGCATTTAGCACTTTCTTACTATTCAATCTGTTGTTTAGACCCAATCTTTGGTGTGTGAAGTATAGTTTTCACTGGGTTAGGTGCACCCACCTTGGTTTTGCAAAGCCAGAAGTGAAGAGGGCAGTCTTGTCCCTATAGTTGGTCCAGTTGCCCTAAGATCCTTATACATTTTGGAACTAAGCAATCCTAAAATCAACCTGAGGGTATATTGGCAGCCTAAGAGCATAAGCGTCCATTTTGAACACCAACATATTCATTGATGGTCAATCTTTGATGTTCGTTTGATGGTCAATTCTTGATTCTCGTTATGAAATTGGTACAGATAATGATTGATATGAAACTCTCTTGATTGATGTGGTTCTCTGATGATCGTTCTTGATATGATGGTTGATTTGTTGATTAATCCTAATATGATGTTGATTTGATGATTGATATAATGCCCCTTTCATTTGATTACGAAAAATTTTTTGATAATGGCTTTCAATTTGATTTGATGATCGGTCTCTGATTTTTGTTGATGTTACTGATGATGTTAATCTGATTATCTGATGGTATGCCCCCTCAGAAATGAAACATATTATTGTTTTCAATAGATAGATTTAAATGTTTGATTGATATGTTTTCATTTCTGAAAAACACTTTATGATATGCCATATTTCTCAATTTTCCCCAGTAAATGCAATAGATTCATATAGGTCAAAGTCATTTCTTACCTCAAAATTAGGTCAAATTTAGCTTAAATACGTTGAAAAACCTAGATTTACTATTCATTTTCACTTTTGACTTATGTGATTTGGCTCTGGTTCTTCTTGGATTTTCAAGATGGTTGTGCCTATTCGTGAGGATCGATTCGAGTGGTGTCAGAGATATGTGAGGCCACTTGACTATGGACCTCTGGTAAGTACTTTTCAAACCTTGGTATTGCATTTATTGCTCATTAATTAGCATTTATTGCATTTCCCAATTTCATAGCTGCTTTGAAATATTTAATTCACGCTTATGCAAATTTCAATGTCGCCTAACACTATTAAATGTCACATCCACAATTTTTAGTATCGCTTACGAGTATTTCAATGTCACTTATTGACTTTTCATTGTTGCCTAAGGTTAAATTATTCACACATAGCCTTAGGTTTTAAAAACCAAATTCCTTAAGTTTTTACGCCTATGAAACCCTAGCAATTCGATGTCGCCTAGGAATGTTTTAGTGTCGCTTAAGTCAATTCAGTGTCGCCTATGAAAAATTTGTCACCTGAGACAAAATTAATGTCGCCTGACAAAAATTGTGTGTTGCTTGAGGAAATGTCACCTGCGATGAATAAAATCATGCCTGCAACATTTTTCTCAGAATTTTCACTTGTACTTGACTATTTTCTATTTTAATTTTTCTATTTTTAAAATTTTTATTATGTCAAGATGACTGATTAGCATAATATGATTCGGTCAGTTACATTTGAACTAAACAATTGATTAGGATATCAGTATAGTAATACCAATGAAGTTGATTTGTCAATCTGTTATGATAGGGTGATGGTCTAATATTTTACTCTCAAGATCTAGAGATATAAAACAAAGATTTTCCTTCCTCAAGATATAGAGTTAGGAGTTTTGATGTGCTCATGATGAGAAAATGGGTTTTTGAATAACTTGATCGACTTTAGATGTTCCTTGATATAATATTCTAATATGATTCTTTTGTTCTTTTCTAAATAGGCTAACTTCCCTGTGTTATATATCTGATCAGTTCGATCATGGGTTATTGACCTTGGATAGACATTGACTGCGGCTGAGTACCATGTTATAGAGCTTTGTGGTTTGAGCTTCCTTCTCGATCTTCCCTGGTTTCAACTAAACCGTGGGTTATTGACAGCTATGGTGGAGTGTTGGCACTCTGACCACAATACTTTCCATCTTCCTCATGTTGAGATAACGATCATGCCTAAGGACGTGTATTGTTTGCTACGGATTCCCTATCGAGGAGAGATTGTTTATTATGACTCTGTGTATGATTCTACTGTCTATTGATGAGTGTTTAGGGACAATTTGATTGATGATGATATGATCACATGGCCACAATTTGCTTCTTTCCCTACATTGCCAGTAGTTCTTGGTGCATTGATTGGTGGTCTACTTCTTCCTGACCAAGGAGGTCATGATTTTTCTGTTGGTTGGGGTAGGATTTTAGAGGATTTACTAGCACAACCTCGATGTTTTGATTAGGGTTCTTGCATACTAACTCAATTATATTGAGATCTTCATGAGGTGGTGTATAGAGAGAGTTCTTCCTTATCTGTCGGTGCTATTATTCTCCAGTTATGGATTTGGGAGCATCTTCCTATTACCAGGCCTATTTCTGATAGGAGACGGCCGTGTGGATATCCTTATGCTTTTCTATATATTTCTATGGTGATTCATCATCATTTAGGTCATCTAGATTATTAGAGACATCAGATACATGATCTTGATCAGGTTACATGGCATCCCTACCTTGATTGTGATCTGTGGCAGGAGGATGATGATGAGTTGCCATATATGTTTAGCCCTCATTGGATGATTGGCTGATCTGATACTATTATTGAATGGTTTTGTTTCGATCAAGTTTCCAGACAGTATGGCAGGATACAAGATATGCCTCTGGGAAATGCCTTATATGCACGAGTATAGGCTAAGAGATCTTTATGGGGCCCTTGTATTGATTACTAGTTTGCCTTGGCTCAGATTGTTGTTATGCCTTTCTGCAGATGGGAGATTTTGACAGGTATGTCAGATGTTGGGATGTCACATGAGTATCAAGACTGGTGGTCTCAAAACATGTTTATTCATTTCACAGATCCGGTGGAGCTTATTCCTAATTGACGTGATGGTGGCGGTGGTGGTGATGATGGGCATGGTGGTGGTAGACATCGGCGGCATATAGGATGTAGAGATCCTCTAGTTATTACTGGTAGAGGACAGGTCAAGGATGGACATGGTCGGGATAGAGCCAGAGATAGGCAGGTTGATGCAATCCAGATAGTTCATCCTAGAGCAATGGTTAGACAAGATAGAGTTCATCGACAACATCGAGCTCAGAGATAGGCTCATGTTGAGGCTACTAGATAGGTTTCTGAGGGTTTAGATCATTTAGAGAAATTATAGAGAGTTGCCCTGGCACAATAGGATGATGATGTTCAGCAGGTTCCAGCACAGTAGATTCTGCAGCCAGTTCCTCAACCACAGGATCATGGATAGGATCCACAGGATGCTCCCACTATTGGTGCTTTAGCCTAAGATATGCAATCTATGAGGATAGAGATATCTACTATTGTGGGGTGTTTAGATCAGGTTGTTGCCTTGATGCAGTAGTGGAGCGAGCACTTCTCAAGCTCCTCCTTCATAGGATGATAGAGATCCAGGTGGTTCTGGTGCTATAGGATCTTGATTGATTGATGACAGATTCATTTATCATTGATGTCCTTTGTTTCACATTTCAAATTTTTTTATTGATCAGAACTTTTGATGTACCACTTTCATGATATTGTATCTGGATATACTTTGATGTACTAGATCTTTGAGAGATATTCTTTTGATGATATATGATGATCTTTTCCTTCATCTCTATTAATGAGTTGATTTATGAGATTATCTTTATATGCAGCTATATGATGTTTATGATGCATTTACCTTTATGTGATGGATGCAATGTATCTTATTTTTATGATATAGATAGATGGATGCATTGATGTATGGATATTATGAGATGTTTTCTATTTTTCAATGTATGGATGCAAATTGTTTTATGATCATATGGATATGGATAATCCTATGTTTTTGTATTTCAAATGTATGCAATTCTATCTGTAACTACATGTATGCAAATGATGTATGAGTTATGATTCTCTTTTTCTTTCCCGGATAATGACTAATGATTAATGATATGCATGTATGCAAAAGATAAACTCATTTTCATTGTTTTGGGTCTAAAATCATGATGTATGAATTGAATCCTCCCATTTCATTTTTCCCCTTGCAATTTAAGCTAAGAAAAGAAAAAAAAATATATACAATGCACTTAATCTAACATGTATGTAGCTAACTATCATTATTCAAGATTTAGAGCTTATAATCATCATTGAGCATTTTTGGAATTCTATTTTTGAGTACAATCATCACTAGTTCAACTATGATGATATGAATACTTTTGCCTTTTTCCTTGCTTTCCCATCGGTCTCTTTGGTATGACTATCACTGATTGAAGCCAAACATGAGAGTGCGAATACCAATTTTGTCAGATTCTATGTTGCAAGTGGATTTTGGTATTATGATATTGAAGATCAAAATAGCCAAGGTATCCATTTGCGTAAACAAGCAAAAATCTCCATTTTATCCTATGTACAAGTCCTCAATGATTCTTTGATGATCACATCCTTAGAAAAATAATACATGATTTAAAACTTTGATTTTAAGACAGTCATTCAAAAATCAAGAAAATGTCATCCTTTCATCATAGCTTGTCTAGTCTAAAACTTTCATTGATTCGCTAGAAAGAAATGATTTCATCAATTGAGTCAACACTTAGAAAAAAAAAATTGGCCATGTTTTTCAAATCCATAGTTCAAGTGTAGTTCCATCCATTTCAAATTTTTAATCCTGATAAAGGATAAGGTCATTTAAGTTCTTGGATCAAATTTTCATTTTAGGGTCACACTGGATTGTGATGTAGATTTGATTAAGTGTTCCTCTTTTGAGTGTGATGAATTGATTCTCTGATTGAATAAAGCTTGTTGATGAATCCTTGCTCCTTGAGAGTAGATTGCCCCTAGTTTGATATTGATTTCGTTTATGGGACTTAGGACAATTTTTTGATTAGGTGACCAAAATCTTAAGGTACTTTCAAATGCAACTGTGGGGTTTTATTATGCAATATATACAAATGCTGGCGAATGCAATATTAACAAGGTGACCTTCTAAGTATGCAACTGACTTGGACTTTCAATGGTGCCTGTTTACCAGGTTTTCACCGATTGAATGGATCAAGCTCTTTTTTCTATTTTTAAAGCTTTTCTCTTTTTTTGCTACCAAGGTGCCTATTTGCTAGGTTTTCACCAAGGCACTTTTCTTCTTTTTTGATTTTTTTGTATTTTTCTTTTTTTTCAATTTTTTTTTCATATTATCAAGACGCCTATTTGCTAGGTTTTCACCAAGACAACATCTTTTTGAGGATCATATTTGAATGTTTTTCCTTTCTTCATGCTCAATTTTCCACTATTTTTTATCTTTTGTGCTTTTCAAATGTTTTTGATAGTTTAATCTTTTCCAATGTTTTTGGTATTTTCAAGATCTCTTTTGAACTATATACAATAAATATGATGCTCTCCATCTGATATTCTTTATACTCTTTTGTCTACCTCAAGTATAGAACCTATTAAGATGTATGCTATTTATGGGTTCTTGTAGTTCTTCACCATCATAGTTTGATAACTTGTATGTGTCGGTCCCAAAATCTTCAACAATGAGAAATGGTCCTAACCAGTTTGCTTCCCACTTTCCTTTTATCTCTCTTTCTGCTTGGCTCTTCGGATTTTCACGCAACACTAGGTCACCTATTTGGAATGTCCTTGGCTTGATGTGTTTATTGTAAGATCTTGACATTCTATTCTGGTACACCTTTAAATGATCAAAGGCTTCTTTATGTTTTTCATCCAAGAGTTCTAGTTCTTGTAGCCTAGCCACCCTATAGTCTTCCTCATTTATCAATCCATGCATAGATATCCTTAAGGATGGAAGTTCTACCTCCAAAGGCAGAACTGCTTCTGTTCCAAAGACTAAGGAGAAGGGTGTAGCCCCTGTTAGCGTCCTTATGCTTGTCCTATAATCCCACAAGGTCAGGTTTATCTTGATATGAAAATCCCTACCAGAATTATCCACCGTTCTCTTCAAGATTTTCAATATGTTTTTGTTTGTTGCTTCGGCTTGTCCATTACCTTGAGGGTAATAGATTGAAGATGAATGATGTATCATATGAAATTTGGTGCACAATTCTGTTATGTCTTTGTTCTTGAAATGCCTTGCATTATCCATTATAATGGCATGAGGTACGCCATATCTACAAATTATATGATTTAGGATAAACAAGGATATATGTTTGCCTGTTGAAGTTGATAGGGGTACAACTTCCACCCACTTAGTAAAGTATTTTGTGGCCATTATGATGAATTTATGCCCATTCAAAGATGGTGGATGAATCATTCCTATTAGATCTAGACCCCACTGATAGAATGGCCAAGGTGTGGTCATTGGATGAAGTTCTTGCATCGGCGCATGTATCAAATTTCCATGGAATTGACATTTCTTACAAGTTTTTGCAAAGTTACAAGAATTTTTTTCCATGGTAGGCCAAAAATATCCTATCCTAAGAAGTTTCTTAGCTAAAGATAATCCATTTGAGTGTGATCCACAAATTCCTCATGAATTTCTCGTAAGGCTAAGTTTGATTCTTCCTCTTCTAAACACCTAAGGAGCATTCCGTCAAGACTTTTCCAATACAATGTTTCAGCAATTATAGTGTATTTGGCGGCTTGTCTAATGAAGCTTTTCTTTTGGTTTCTAGTTTGATTGATAGGAAGTGTTTGGTCTTTCAAATAGGTGTAAATGGGTCCATACCAAGGTGAGTCATTTTTAGTAAGTAGGCAAATGGTGTAAGGATGGATTGGGTCATACGCGGGTTGAATCGCTTCTTCTACCAAGAACTTGTTGGAATTAGGAGAGATAGGTACTGAGAGGGGAGGGGTGAATCAGTACCTTCAAAAAATTTACTTGTAAAACTTTTCTAATCTATAACTGAATACTATGATAACCGATCAAAATAACTTGAATCTAATTGTATAAATCAATCATCTAGTTAACTTAAGAAAGTAAACAACGTGAAATCAATATAACAATCACATAACACAAGTATTTTGGTAACACAGAAACCCTTGTAAGAAGGTAAAAACTGCGGTGGGGATGACACCCACAAATTCTTCACTACTGCAGATAGAAAAGGTTTGCCTGTTAAGGCTACAAGTTTTGATCACTTCTGGTGATCTTACCCTATTAGGAGTAACATATTAGATCAGCTAGATCTACCTAGTTATAGGATTTAAACAACACTAATGAAGTGTGTACTCGGTTAAGAGATTTACATAAGACTGTTAAGTCTACTCTATTAAGAGATTTATCAAAAACTCTATCACAATTGTCAGAAAGTAATAGGCAATTATCTGCTAGTTGACAACTCAATTGTCTAAAACAAACTGTAGACACCTAAAAATCCTTTAGAAAATAAAGTATTTTTATTTTTTGAAAAATCCCTGATGACATCATCATTTATGAATTAATTAATTATTTTATTTATTTATTTATTTTTATGTCATTAAATCCCTTTATCTTAATTAAAAACATTTAATTAAGGAATCCCTCCCAAAAATGTTTAAATCTTATTTAAACATTATCTCCTTATTTATTAATTATTTTAATTAATAAATTAACCAAAAATCTCAAAATAAATAATTTATTTATTTTTTGCCCAAAACTTGGCCAATTTCCTTAAGACCACTAACCTCTTCCAAAATCTTCTAATCCCTCTTTAATTTCGATTAAAGGCTAATCCCATCATTTCTTAACCCTAATCCCAACTCAAAATATTTAATTAAGATTAAATATTTAATCCTCATATTTGTTAAATTCATTTTTAATAAATATTCTCAAAACCTAAACCATGGAAATAAATAAATCTTTATTTATTTCCTAAAATTCCATATTTATCCCTAGAAAGCCTAGACTTTTCTAGAAAGTCTTTATCCTCATCCAAAGCCTAGACTCTTCTAGAAAGTCTTCATCCTTGTCCCCTTTACTCAAGACCCTAACCTTACCCCAAACTCTAACCTTTCTTCCTAACCCAAGCCCTTAGGAAATCCTATAAATACTCCCTCTTCCAAGAGCAATTCATTAGCTTAGTCTTTCATCTCCATGCATTGTTATCATGCTCTTTTACTTCTAGCTCTAGCATAATCATTCCTAATTGTTAGATTTCTTTGTTTTCTTCAAGCTTTCTAACACATCATAGCTTAGCAATAATGGATTAACTTAGTTTACTTCATTGTTTTGCATAGCATATCATCATCATCACATATCTATTTGGCTTAAAATCAATCTTAGGATAAGCATCATATAGCTTAATCTTCATTTCAGCATCATTTGGATCCTTGAGGCCTTAGGGGCAAATCAAGTGTTCTATACCTATTCTATGCCATTTATGAAGTTTTCATGGATCTAAATCCATCCTAAAATGCATTAGAGTATGCTCCAAGTGCTTAGAGAGCACACCCATATCCCTCTTATCAGAGCAAATCAAACAGTGCTTGGGTGCACCTATTTTTAGCTCAATCTGAGGTGGCTTATCTTAGAATTTCCTTGTTTTTGTTTTGATTGTATGCTAGATTAAACTCTTAATGTTTGATTGATTTGAGCCTTTCAAAATAGATAACAGGATCCTCAAAAGCCTTGCTCACATTCTGGCACACCCGGTGGGACCAAAACCACAATCACTTTAATTAGATTATACTTTATATTCTTGTATTTGCAGGAAACAAATGAAATGTCACCTTCAAGCAATTAAATGTCACCTACAAAAATTAAATGTCACCTTCAAGCAAAGAAATGTCACCTACACAAAATACAGTCACGACTTCAAGAAATTAAATCATGCTTTTAAGCAATGAAATGACACCTACAAGCTCTGTATTCACGCCTATTTTCTGACAGATTTCCACCATCGATAACTTCTATTATGTCACAAAATTCTTCTTCTGTCACCTATAAGCAATTAAATCACACCTACAACATAAGAAATCATGCATGTAAGTAATTAAATCATGCCTACAACATAATAAATCACACCTGTGAGATAATCTTTTACGCCTTTGGGTACATAAGTCTCGCTTGTAATCATTTTGTTGTCACCTATAAACATTCCACCATCACTCAGAGTATTTCGGTGTCGCCTGTAAATCTTTCTCTGCCGCCTGGAGCCATTTCTTTGTCACTTGGAAAATTTCTCCATTGCTTTTGCACAGTTATCTGTCACCTGTAAGCATTTAAATGTCGCCTGAGAGGCTTTGGTGTCCCCTCTACATTTTCCAGTGTCACATTTGAGCTGGACAGTGTCACTTTTTGTTTCTTTCTGTCTTAATTTGCTTGGGACTGGATTCATTTTTCTTATTGCAAACAAGGGTCAAAAAAAATCTTGAATGAAATTAAGGAAAAATGAACTTAAGTCCTAAGTGTCATTATCATTTTGAAAATCAAATCCAATCTTGAATGCACTAAAAGAAACGAACAGCTCTATTCCCTCTCTTGTTTCAAATTTCAAAGCAAGCAAACAAACTCAAATCTTGAATGCCCTAAAGGATAAAACAAAGCACTTTAAAGTTCTAAATCAACACGCAAATCTCAATCTTGAATGCTCAAAGGAAAGAACTTGCAATCGCTCAAAACGTTTACCTTTTGGAGAAAGAACAAATCAAACCTTAAGCACTTGTGTCTTCAATTTCAAAGTTCAATCAAACTTAAAATTAATTTGGGAAAAAGAACAACTTGCTTGATGTGCATTTAGGAGTTTTTCAATTCTTGCAAAATCCTTGTTAAAGTAAGCAACATAGAACATTTGGACTCAGACAAGTTCACTTGTTCTACTTTTAGTGAGGCCTGTCTAGGGAGAAAAGCACTTCCTCCTCGGAGAATGACCTCAAACTGGTATCCCCCCCAGCCGGTATATAAATAAAGTGAAGGCAAAAAGTACTCACTTATATCTCCTAATCCACGGGTGTTTTGTGCCAAATGCAAATGTCTGGGGATAGGTAAATATTCCTCCCCCAGCATTTTTGGCTAGGCTCTTAAGTGAGTCACAGGTGATCAGCATAACAGGGTATGGAGACTCCACAGAACTATTAAAAAACCTGATAAAATAGAGGCTACCCTATCTACATCTGAAAGTATCAAAATCCTTGTGCAAGGACCGATTCCAAGGGGTTTACTGAATCACCTCAAGATTACTCACCATTTGTATTCCCTTCTGGGGGGTACCAAGCTGTGGGCAAGAGATTTTGATACTCACCTTCCTTAGGTAGATCTGCTTGAAGTGCTTGATAGTCAAACTTCATGAAAACACTTGTTGGAACATACACTTTTCAAAGCTTTATCAGAGTCAGTTATCTTGTTTGTATCTCACAAGGTTGCTTTGTCCCTTGAGGAGATTGCTTATCTGAAAATCTTTGTTGAAATCTATTCTTTGCCATTGGAAAAACATCAAACTGATCTACAACTTGGTTCAAGATACTCAGAAAAGCCATGTCAGTCAAAATCCTACCAAAATCTAGAAAATGTTCAAAGCTTTCAGAATCTCAAATCATGGTCTTCCAATCATATTCAATCCAGTCTTGTCATCCTTTCCTCCTATCTTAGATTAGCAGAGTCATCTTGGTCATCCCCCATCCCCTTGTCTATCTTCCTCTAGAGTCATTCTTCTTCCAATCTTAAGCCAAATCCAATCCTAGTCTAATCCTGTCAGTCATTCCAATCTAAGTCTTAGTCTTCCAATCCATCTTCATCCTTCATTCCTATCCAACTCATCCGCAAGTCAGCATGTCTCAAAACTATTATGATGAGTTTGGTTATTATGTCTCTCCCCTCAATCCATCCTATCCCAAAGATGATGAAAGCCTTGTAGATCACAATGCATATTTTGAAAATCTTAGCAAGTTTTCTCCAAACATCCCCCAACATCCAATCATTCCTCCAAAATATCCTATCATGCCTTCACGCTTATCCACTAGCACTCCCTTTCATGTCCTCGGCAAGGCAAATCCATTATCTTATCCATCCACACCTTACCCCTATCTTAAACCTACACATCCTCCATATGCATCCTTCATACCTCCATCTCCTGCTATGGTCATATCCCAATCACCACCATCCCCTCAAAACACTTCACGCTACTTCCCTTATCTAAAACCTCCATCCACTTATCATCCAAAACCCTTTCAAAACCAAACACCAAGTCTTCCAATCCTTTTTCCCAATCCTCCATCCTATCTCAATCCACCATCTTCTATTCCAAACCACATTTCCAAAAATCCCCTCCCACAAGTAGAGTGCATCCTTCAAACCACTTCATATCCCATACTTCAATCCATCACCTCTACCTTGTTTGCACCGTCATCCCCTCAAGCAGGTTCCCCTTCTTCCTCCCCATCTTCATATAAGGACCATCCAAGTTCTCCATCTCCTCCACATTCCAATCCTTCTTCACCACGAAAGTCTCCAAGGAGTTTCACAAGGAAGCCAATAACAAATCCCACTCCTAAAGTTGAAGAGCCAAGCCATCTCAAACCTTCATGTGAAGCCATCATTGATGAGGCATATCCATCACTCCCATCTATTATCTATCTTCCATACATCCCACTCATTAATCCTCTTCCATCTCCTAGCATCATTGAGTCCCTTCCATCTAAAGTCTCCATCCAATCCCCACTAACATCACCTCCCCCTAGCATCATCCAAAGCATATCTGATAAGCCTCATGAGTTCACCCTTCTTCCTACCATCACAACTATAGAATCTCCCATCCTTCCATCCACCCCCTCTGAAGAGTCCATCCATACATCCCCCATCACTCTATCCACACAAATCCTATCATGTCAAGATCTTTCCCAAAAGCATGTTGAAATACTCACAGAAGAAAATCAAGATCCAATCCCTTCACTTCCCCCATCACATGTTCTATTATTTCCATCACCCCCAATCCAAAATCCTCCAATCCCAATTCTTCCAATCCAAGATCCTACAGATCCTCCATCTCAAGATTCGTTACTATCCCCCAATCCCAGTCAAAATCCCACCATCCTATCCTCTCCTCTTGAGGATCTTCCAATCCAAACTGTCCCACAACCATCACTTTATCCTCTTGGATCACTTACATTTGTCAAAGGCAGTCCACTTGAAGCAAAAGAAATTAGTTTCATATCTTCCATCAAGGAACTAGAAACTGGATGTTTATCATATTCCCCAAGTCAGAAATATCCTTGTTTGGATAAAATGCTCAAGAAATGGAATTATCAAGGCAAAGGCCTAGGCATCCATGAACAAGGAAATCTGGAGCCTATTCAAGACAAGAAACATCCAAAGTTATGTGGCATTGGTCACACATCAAAAGAAGGCACTTCCTCCAAAAATGTTGGTACAACTACAGCTAAATTCAAGCATTCTTCCAAACCCACCATCACATCTTCCAAAGCATACAACACCATTCCTCCTCCTCCATCATTACAACCAAAGGCAACCTATCACATTCCTCCTTCATCCTCCAAATCCATTTTGGGTCCCTATGTCCCAAATTCTACTAGCACATATCCTTCCCATGCTAACTCCATTTTGCGACCTTACATCCCAAAATATCATCCCCCATCTTATCCTACTTAGTCTTTCATCCAAAATCCAAGCATCCCTAGTCAGGATAAACAAAGGCATATGCCCATATCTCCTATCTACCAATCTCCATTCATCTCCCCATCCACATTTTCGCCATCCCACACATCTCCTCATATTCATTCCAATGCTCCTTGCAATTTGGATGCCATATCAAATATGCATAAAGGGAAATATCCACAAAAATCCAAAGATTGTCATGTCCAGCCTAAACGACATGGTCAACCAAAGAAAAATCCAATCAAGCGATCCAATGCATTCCAATGGCCGCAAAGGCCCAACAAAGCACAAGGAAAATCCGCTACATGGCCACAAAGGCCCAGTAATGAAAAAGAAAAATCCTATGCATACCAATGGCCACAAAGGCCCACCAAAGCTAAAATAAAGATGATGTGGATCCCAAAGCAAAAAGATGTAATGCATCTAACAGAAGTATCCACACTGGCATCCAAAGTTGCTAAACCCCCAGCTAGTCTTCTCCTCCATCTCCTCAATCTATTTTGGATCCCAAAGATCCAAAATCTCCTAGCATAAATCCTCCATCATATCTACCTATATCTTCCAAAACCCATCCACTTCATTCATCTTCCTCACAACATGTGCCAATGTTGATCCTGACAACATCCCCCTTATCATGATCACTTTCCATCTTTCCATCCAAACACTTTCTACCACCATATATCCCATCTACCCCATCCAATCTGTGCTTTTGCATAAATCCATCCATCCTAGCGAAGCTGTACCAACATCCGAGCACATCAGAAAGATTAGAGAAATCAGCAAGTCAGCAAAATCAGAAAGTTGTCAACACATCAGAATATCAGAAGGTCAGCATCTAGTCAGCAACAAATCAGAGAAATCAGCAAGTCAACAAAAAATTAGAAAATGTCAGCAACAAATCAGAAGATCAGCGAAGAAAGATAGCAACACATCAGAATATCAGAAGATCAGCACAAAGTCAGCAAAAAATCAAAAAATCCATAAAAATTGGAAAAAATCAAGAGAAAAGTATCAAAAAAGAAAAGAAAAAGAGAAAAATATTTGTCCAATGGTGAAAACTTGGCAAATCAAGCACCTTGGACAAGTACCATAGTGAAAACCTGGCAAACAGGCATCATGTGTAAGATCCCCCCAATTCCTTTCTGTAGTTGGGGGCCATTCCCTTCTATCACCTCTTATCCAACATCTCCTCCATCCCATTTGTCTCTCACCTCCTTCATCCTCCTTTGGATCTTGATGATAAAACAAAGACTACCAGGTATACATGCTTTTGGGCACCTTCTTGGCATCCATCACACTTTTTAGCTACATATCCTCTATCCAATCCATTCATCCTATCTTCCATCTACCTTCCTCATCCTCTTGTCGGCATATCTTCTATCCAATCATACCCCATCCTACTGCCTCTAAATGAATGAACTATCCTAAGTAGGGGGAATCTTATTCCTTGGTAACATATTCCTTGGAGACTATCTTTCATCCAAAATCTTCCATCTCCCAAATCCTTAAACAAATCCACCATCCAATCTCCCCAAGCATTCCTTTATCCAGATCCCTCAGTAGTTCCTCTAGCATTCCATCTTCCAATCCTCAACCAAATCTGCCATCCAATCTCCCCAAATCTTCCTCTATCCAATCCTCAAGCATTCTTCCATCCAAATCCAAATCTCCTAGCAGTTCCATTATCCTCATCCTAAGCATTTCCTCCAACTTTCCATCACTTGGTCTCTTCCCTTGTCATTGGTATCTAGCTATAGGCTAACCTCATTGTAATCCAATGCCATTCATCCCTATCCAAACATTCCTAGCAATCTTCTAGCCATCTTCCAATCCTATCCACATCCTCTAGCTATCCAACATCTAGGATCAAGCCAACCAATCCAATCACATCCTTAGTCTTGTAGCAGGCCCTAATCTCAATCCAATCATCATCGTTGGGATATGTCCTTCCCAAATCTGTGTCATTTCAGGACACATCTTCCATCAGTCCATCTTGTCTTTCCAGCCCAACTGGGGCATCATCTTGCATATCTTTGGAGTTTTTAGCTTCATCCCCAGGTTCTTTGTGCATCCTAATCCTAAGTCTTGTACCATAGCATCAGTCGTGTCTCCACCTAAGCTCATTTGTACATATGTGTCTTTAGGTCCCATCCTTTGTGTCTGTCCTCCCTTGTCGTTGTCTTGTTGTACATATCCTTGTTAGTCCTGTAGCAGTATCTGATCAAAAAACTTGTCCTACCCAACCTCGCACTTCAACAACATCAATTGTTGACTATCTTTGATCATCATGACCATCTTTGAACTACATCATTTGCCAATTAGCAACACAGCATTCTTCCCATCAGCATCGGGTCCGCACAAATTTATGCTTCTATTTTGTCTGACCTAAGCCTAATCACGGGTCCCCTCATTTGTATCCTTCCTGTCTAACCTAATCTTCCACCAAGCACACCAAGTCCATGTCGATGTATCCTTCCACACGTTCAGACCAATCTTCCCACCATCAATCAAATCAAATCTCTCTCCTTGGCAAAGGTTGTCTTTTGGAGTTATCATTTTGACCTTGGATTTTTTCCTTTGGGTCGTGTTAATCTTTTACAGCTTCTCGTTGTTCTCTACTCAAAGTCACCACGATCCTTTATATCATGGTGCGCTGCGAATGAGGATAATTTGGGGCAGGGTCTTTTGATCTTTTGCTTCTACCTATGAGTCAGTCATGTGTTTGTGGTTTCTCCAGCATCGTTTCTACCATGCCTCCTTCTCATGATCATGCGTGATGTTGGGGCAACCCTGCGTGTCTTTTTAGCGTCAGTCCTATGCAACACTAGTGACACGGCCTCGTGATCCTAGTATCCTTGGCAGGTCTCTAGCATTACTATATTAAACTAGGTTGTGCTCTCCACATTTGCACTTGGAGCTTCCCCAAATCCCCTGCATCTTGCACCATATAGATTAATCTTGCATCCTCATATAGCTGCATCCTACATTTTGCATTCCATCTCATCTTGCATTCACCCATCTTTGCTCTTGGAAGCTTGGTAATTTATCTCCCTTGCTTCCTCAGTCCTTCCTTCTCTATTTCCTTTCGAGAAAATTCCACAACGTTTACTCCTTGCATTATTTTCTCGAGGGGGCACAACCCATCATTCCTCCAAATTCTAGCCTTGGGCATCTTATTTTCTTGTCTTTGACACCATGCCACTTGTGGCATCGCATCAAAGAGGGGCAAAATGTAGACACCTAAAAATCCTTTAGAAAATAAAGTATTTTTATTTTTCAAAAAATCTCTGATGACATCATCATTTATTAATTAATTAATTATTTAATTAATTTATTTATTTTTATGTCATTAAATCCCTTTATCTTAATTAAAAATATTTAATTAAGGAATCCCTCCCAAAAATGTTTAAATCTTATTTAAACATTATCTCCTTATTTATTAATTATTTTAATTAATAAATTAACCAAAAATCTCAAAATCAATAATTTATTTATTTTTTGCCCAAAACTTGGCCAATTTCCTTAAGACCACTAACCTCTTCCAAAATCTTCTAATCCCTCTTTAATTTCGATTAAAGGCTAATCTCATCATTTCTTAACCCTAATCCCAACTCAAAATATTTAATTAAGATTAAATATTTAATCCTCATATTTGTTAAATTCATTTTTAATAAATATTCTCAAAACCTAAACCATGAAAATAAATAAATCTTTATTTGTTTCCTAAAATTCCATATTTATCCCTAGAAAGCCTAGACTTTTCTAGAAAGTCTTTATCCTCATCCAAAGCCTAGACTCTTCTAGAAAGTCTTCATCCTTGTCCCCTTGACTCAAGACCCTAACCTTACCCCAAACTCTAACCTTTCTTCCTAACCCAAGCCCTTAGGAAATCCTATAAATACTCCCTCTTCCAAGAGCAATTCATTAGCTTAGTCTTTCATCTCCATGCATTGTTATCATGCTCTTTTACTTCTAGCTCTAGCATAATCATTCCTAATTGTTAGATTTCTTTGTTTTCTTCAAGCTTTCTAACACATCATAGCTTAGCAATAATGGATTAACTTAGTTTACTTCATTGTTTTGCATAGCATATCATCATCATCACATCTCTATTTGGCTTAAAATCAATCTTAGCATAAGCATCATATAGCTTAATCTTCATTTCAGCATCATTTGGATCCTTGAGGCCTTAGGGGAAAATCAAGTGTTCTATACCTATTTTGTGTCATTTATGAGGTTTTCATAGATCTAAATCCATCCTAAAATACATTAGAGTATGCTCCAAGTGCTTAGAGAGCATAACCACATCCCTCTTATCAGAGAAAATCAAACAGTGCTTGGGTGCACCTATTTTTAGCTCAATTTGAGGTGGCTTAGCTTAGAATTTCCTTGTTTTTGTTTTGATTGTATGCTAGATTAAACTCTTAATGTTTGATTGATTTGAGCCTTTCAAAATAGATAACAAGATCCTCAAAAGCCTTGCACACACAAACCTATAAATGCTTATCAAAATATCACCTTATCTGTGATGATTCTCTACTATGTTCTATTCAGTAGCCTTCTTTGATTCTACTCAATTTGATATCCTATGTACTATGTTCTACTTGGTAAACTGATTGGTTTTGAAGATAGGTAATTTCTTCAAGTGCTCCGTGATTCATATATATTAGTTCACCCAACCTCATAAAATGGTGCGAACATACAAAATATATAGTGTTCTATTTTTGCCACCTTAGCAAAAATTAGGTTACAAGAATAATCATAACCCTAAGATCTACGGTGCAAAATAACCTAGATCAACTATTACAAATAAGATAAACATTATATTTAATAAGTATCTTTTACAATAAATGCTCCTCGATCTTGGTAAACCATTTTATGATCTGTTGTAACCATTTGCATAGAAGAATGTGTCATTTCAAATTACTATGTCATTTTCTGTGGTCATCGATAAACACTGTATAATCTACGTAGTGTATACTGTGATGCTTGGTGTTTATTGACCGTCGGTGTCGGTGTCACTTGTGCTCAGTAAACTGTGTGATGCTCGGTGTAAAGGCTTTACCGATTGCTTTGTCTTACTTCTGGTTACTGACCAACTCAATATAAGTAACTGACCAACTTGTTTACTATCCTTTGATACTAATGACAACCTTAAATGCTCAATAGAGATTAACAGAACTTGTATCTATCACTCTGATCAGGCATCTACAAAGTGATGCTAAGGTTGCCATAGCGTATGTTGCCTTGTTCTTTTCTCTCGGCACTTGTTCAAATGTGATGATTATGAAATACTTCTTGAGATTATCCACCATGGTTTTGTAAGGTACCAATTTGTCATCTTTAGTCTAATATTCTTCATTGACTTGATTTATGACTAATTGTGAATCTCCATATACCTTTAATTCTGTCACTTTCCACTCTAATGCCAACTTGATTCCAATAACCAAGGCTTCATATTCTGCTATATTGTTTGTACATGGAAATAGCAATTTGTATCACTTACGAATAGTGGAGCCTTGAGGCATGATTAGAAGTATGCCTGCTCCTGACCCATGGTGAGTATAGGAACCATCAAAATAGAGCTGCCATGTTTTTGCCTCAACATTCACAATTTTTGCATTTGGGAATTCAACTTGTATAGGATGATCATCATGAAGTGGTGCCTCTGCTAACTAGTCTACAATGACTTTTCCTTTAATTTCTTTTCTATCAACATATTCTATATCAAATTCTCTTAGGATCATCACCCACTTTGCTAATCTTCCATTTAATGTTGTTTTGCTTAATAGATACTTCAAAGGGTCAATTTTAGCAATGAGCCTTATCTTGTGGGCTAGCATATAATGGCATAATTTTTGGGAAGAAAAAACTACAACCAAGCATGCCCTTTCCATGAAGGTATAGTTCAGCTCATATTTGACTAAGGTTCTACTAATGTAGTAGATTGCTTTCTCTTTTCCATTCTCATCTTCCTATGCTAGGAGTGCCCCCAATGAATTATCTATTATTGAAATGTACAAGAGTAAGGGCTTGCCTCTGATAGGTGGCATCATTATTGGTGGATTCATGAGGTATTTATTTAGTATATTGAAAGCCTCTTCACACTTGTCATCCCACTTGAAGATTGTATCTTTATGCAAGAGTTGGGTGAAATTATGGCATTTTTCTACCAATTGAGAGATGAATCTCCTAATGGATTGTATCCTTCCTTGTAAAGATCTCATCTGACTAATGGTTTTAGGTGATTTTATTTCCATTATGGCCTTCACTTTAGTGGGATCAACCTCTATCCCTTTGGCAGGTACAATGTAACATAGAAGTTTACTAGATTGAACTCCAAAAGCACACTTCTTTGGGTTAAGCCTTACTTTGAACTCCTCTAACCTTTCAAAAAAAATTTCCAAAATAGGTAGATGTTATTTTCTTGAATGTGACTTAGCTATTATGTCATCCACATAATCTTCCATGAATTTATACATCATATCATGGAATATTGTAGTCATTGCTTTTTGATAGGTTGCTCCGGCATTTTTCAAGCCAAAAGGCATGACATTCCAACAAAATGTACCCCATGCACATGTAAAGGTAGTTTTATCTTGGTCTTCAGGTGCTATCTTGATCTAATTATAGCCACTAAATCCATCCATGAGTGAAAATATGGAGTGTCCCGCTGTTAGGTCTACAATAGCATCAATGCTCGGAAGTGGAAAATCATCTTTAGGACATGCCAAGTTTAAGTCCCTAAAATCCATGCAGATTCTAATGGACTTATCTGCTTTTGATACTGACACTATGTTGGAGATCCATTATGCATAATCAATGGCTCTTATAAACCCCACCTTTAATAGCTTCTCTAGTTCCACTTTGACAAGTAAGGCTATATGAGGGTGCATTTTCCTTAATTTTTGCTTGACCGGTTTAGCTTCTTCCTTTATATTGAGGTGATGCATTATCAAATTTGGGTCTAACCCTATCATATCATCATAAGACCATGTGAAGTTAACTTTCTTTTCCTTAAATAACTTAATGAACTCTGTTCTTTCTTCGCTAGATAGGGATGATGCTAAGTGGATGAACTTTGGCTCTGTTTTTGTTCCAATGTTTATCTTTTATGTTGGCTCGATTAGAATTGGAGACCTTTCTTCATATTGATTTGGTATAACATCCAAACTCCCTTCTATAGGTGCCTCAGTTGGGTTTTCACCTTTAAAAACATCCTTTATTTCTTTTTTTCTTTCTTTTGGATCTAATGTTGCCACAAAGTGGTTTTCAACACTCGATTCTTTTCCTTTTCTATTTTTTTTTTTATTTTTTCATTTTTTCTTAGATTAAGACTTTGGATGCTCCCTTTGATCATTTCTTCTTGATAGTCCTTGGTAAAAGAAGTTTAACTATGTAGAGGTATTGGGACAGCGTGTTGTCATTCAAGAAAGTTGGCAAGGTATCAGGTTCGATGGTATCCCATTCAATTAGGTCCAGCCAAATGAGAGTTAAAGGGTCAACACTTGGGTTTGTCTCGATTGGGCTTAAAGTGTATATCTCATTTTTGGAGGGTTCATACATTGTATCTTGAAGATCTCAGACATGGGCTTCCTCTAAATGCTCTAAAGAAGGATCAAAATCCTCCTCACTAGACTCCACTATGGTTTCTGTTGGATAAAACTCATGGGGATTAAACCTAGCATTCGATTCTTCCATAGTAGGTCTCCATGAAGGAACATATGGCTCACCTACCCATTGATTTATTTTTATTTCTATGCTTGGCACATTATTTGAACCCTCTTGACTAGAACTAGATGCTTGATTTGGAGTTGATTATGCCATTAATCCTTTATTTTTGGTAGAAGCATAGGTATGAATGACATCAATACCCTTGTCTTCACATGACTCATCTGATAAAGTCTCCCATTCCCATTCATTAGAATCCTCATCACTATGAGATTCTAATTGTAGTATTTGATCATATACTTTGGGATAGTGTTTTTGTGTATATCCTTCTTCAAGATATCCTAAACTTGTTTTCTGCTTGGAATCTCACCATGTGGATTCTAGGGGTTCAATTAGCCCTTCATTTATTGTACCTAAAGGTCCTTGACCTTTATACCCCATCTTTTTCATGATTGCAAAACCTTTACCATATTGATGAGTAGGGATGGTTATATTTTGAATGTGCTTGACGTGAGCACTTGATTCTTCATCCTTGTATAACCAATTCAGAATTTCATTATCCTCTTCACTCATGGTGGATGATGTACTTGCCCTTACAAAATTTTCATTATATTTATGAGGTAGACTTGGAGGTTTTCCAAAGGACTTTGGTGATAATGATAGGTCCATCATGGATAAGGAATATTCACCCACCCCTTGTTGTTTGATTTTGCATTGCTTATCAAAGTTTTTCATCATTTTATCCATGTTTTGATAATGGGCTTCTTTAGTATATTTTTGGATAGCTTTGATAGAGTCTTCTTTTTCTTCTTCCATAGTATCATCCTCATTAACCTTCTCTTTTCCTTTAGTCGATGTAGTTTGGTTAATGAGTTTTGGAGTTTCTTTAACAATAATTTCTTCTTCCATCTTCTATTTTCCTTTCAGCAAAGGGATGTCTTTAGAACTTTGGCCTTGTTCCATTTTATTGGGTATAGACCCTTCGACATTGTGTGGAACCAATCAATCATTTATAGGTTTGATGTTATTACAATATTGGAAGGGATTGAGATCTCCACTTACCATTATTTCTTGCCCTTGATATGGGAATTTTAGGCATTGATGCTAAGTTGAAGGGACAGCTTGCATTTCGTGGATCCATGGCCTTCCTAACAAAATATTATAAGTCAATTTTAGGTCCAATACTTGGCATATGGTCTCTTTTTTCATAGGACCAACTCTTATGGGCAAGACTATGACTCCTCTTGACGCTCTTTCTTCATCATCGTAGGCTTTTATGGTTATCTTTTTCTTTGGGTCAATAGCCTCCTCAGAAAATCCTAAGGCTTTTCCCAAGCTAAGGGTACAAATATTTAGACTAGAACCTCTGTCTATAAGGACTATTTTCACCATATGCTTATGGATCAACACTTCTATGTGTAAGGGAAGATTTTGGGGATGATTAAGAGACATATCATCTTGTTCAGAGAATGATAGGAAATGAGGTGCAATTAAATGTGCCACCATGTTTTGGAACTTGTCTACCTCCAAATTTAGAGGCACACTTGTTTCCAACAAGGCTTTTTCCAAGATATCCTTATGGATTGGTGATAGTTTGAGCAGCTCAAGAATAGAGATATGAGTGGGAGTTCTTTGCAATTGGTCAACCAAGTTGTATTGTTTTGATGATGATGTGGAAGCTTGGTTTGATATCACCACTTTTGGAGCATTATTAGGTATAACAATTTTTTATGCTTGCCCCCTAGTGACCACATTTGTTGATGCTTCTCTTGATTTTCCTTTTATTATAACAACATTTACACTTTGATCTTCTTCACTTATAGTATTTATTGTGTTGTCATAAGTGTGGGCAAAATTCACTTTTTCATTACCCTTTTTATGGTTTTGATTTGTATTGGATGACTCCCCATTTTCATGATTCAAAAAGGGGTTCTTGTAGGCCATGTGATCCCCATTGTTTCAAGGTCCTTCAATTTGGATGATGTCATTATTAATGAAATCTTGCACTAAATGCTTCAATTTCATGCAGTATTTGGTTGGATGACCTCTTTTTTGATGGTATTCACAATGATGAGATGCATTCCACCAATGAGGTTTGACTTCGGGTTCATAATTTGATATGTCGGGTAACGTGATAACTTGATTAGCCAAAAAAGTTCTTAGTACATTCTCCAAAGGTTCACCCAAGGGAGTGAATTTTGTGTGTGTGAAAATTGTACCTGATTTGTAGACACAACACTTCAGTAAAACATTAGAGGTTATGATGCAGGAGCATCCCAGGGTAGTTGGCTATCCTGCATGTTTGGGAGATTTTATGGAGTCATGTGGACTTATTTTCATATGTGAGGGGTTTGGTAGAGTTTGATAAACCTACTTGGGTCTTGGGTAATTGGTTTTGATGTATTTAATGGTCTTGGTTTCTCAGCATGGCCTAGAAGGAGCTCAGCCTTGCTTGGGATTTTGGTGCCTATTTCAAGCCATATAAGTAATTTGCCACAAAGATTTAGAGGCTGAAAATTTCAAGGAATGAAGAGGGCCTATATTTCTACCTACGGTTCAAAGCATGAGTTCTAATTCATCTGGAGCTAGGAGATATCATGATTTTACTAAGACATCTATTTTGGGCATTTAATTGTTGTTGTTGGCCGACTTGTGGCATTTAATTTTAGTATTTGTATTTAATTTATTTTTAGGGCCAACCTATGGCTTAGATTGGTATAAGTAGGGGTTTTGGGGGAAGTCTTTAGTCATTATTCATCCACCTGGGAGAAGAGGAGGTGGTTGTGGAGTGAGTTTTGAGGAGAGCTAGTAGCTATGGCTTGGGAAACAAGGAGATTGATTGGTGGGCTTGCGAGCACAAGTTTAGATCTTCCTTGGGGGTTCCTACTAGTGTGTGGATCTAGGCTAGCTAGGGTTTGGTTTGGATCTTGTGAGATCTTGTGGATTTTCTATTGTAATTGCATTGTATTTGGCTGTAACCTGGAAGGCCTTACAGTCGGGCATGTTGGATGAAAATATAATGATTATATTATGAGTATTGGCATTGTGTGGATCTATATCTCTATATTGTTATTATATTCTATTGTGTGGTTATTTGCTAGGGGCTAGGACATCTCCATTGGGGATTCTCCTACCTTGCACTGCATCAGGTTAGCAAAAACAAAATCATGCAATAATTGAAATCTAATCTAACCAAGTGATTTACTACCTTCTAGTAGGTGCGAGATTGATGTTCTCAAATTACTATCGAGACCAGTGACCTAGACGACACCTAAATGAAGGATTTGAATGCAATTGATCTAGATATGAAATATGAATGCAAAGTAATCTATTTTTATTTTTTTTGGTATTTTCTATGCAATGATATGATCAAAACTGATATGAAATCTATTGCTAATATGAAAATTGATCTATGATATGCTAATCTAGAAATAATATGATATGAATAAAAACCAAATTGATCTCACAATAGCCTTGATTCGCAATAAGCTTTGATTCTCCAGATAGCAATTCTTCAACGTGATTATGCAAAATTATGAGATGATTTGAGATGAGCTGAGACTTTTAATTTATAGAAATCCAGGGCTTTGGAGGTGCATGGAAGAAAACCATAAATCACTCAAATTAACTTAGCTTGATTTTTGAGTTATCTGATAATAAAGATAATTTAATTCACAAAAATATGCAAAAGCAGAGTCTAACTCAAAATAGAGTTTACCTTTAATTAATAATTGATAGTTGTTTACTTTTCTTGATTGTGCATGTTTTATTTATGAATTAATTTAATAATAAAGTGATTTATTCTCAACTTAACTGATTTTTGAAAATAAATAATTGATTTATGGGTTAATCAATTATTTAATCAAACTTTTATTAAAAACTAATATCATCAAATATGACAACTTGCTTTTATTAATTTAATCAATTAATAATAGAAATTTTGATTTATTGTCAAATTTAAATAATAATAATTAGGAATAAATATAATTCAATTAAATAATTAAGTGGCAGAATTAAATCTAATTAATTAAATATTTAGAATATTCAATTAATCAAACTTTAGGATAAATAAGATTTATCGCCAAATAATCATTAAATTAAAGATAATTATGATGATTAGGAATATTACTAGGAATATTCTCTGATGCAAAATTTATGATAATCAATTAGGATTCGATGATGTGTCGATGTGCCTTGGGTTAGGACTTCTATGTCGATTTCGTTCAATTTGAGGATGTAGCAGGTTAATGAACATATAGCCCATTTTTGGGGTATTACATTTTGCCCCTCTTTGAATTACTGTGCAAAGCGCAGTGGTTCAAAGACAGTCTGTGTTTGATAGAGATATGAAACTGATTCAAAATTGATAATTGATATGAAACAGAAGCTGATTGATATTGATTTGATATGAAGATAATAGGTCCTGAATGACCAAAGATAATGTTCACTGTAGCAGCGATGAACTGAGGATTGTGAAAAAAAATGTCAAAATGTCTAATTCCAAACCTTATGATTGTGAAGAAGTGAGTGACTGGTTCTAGACTTGATTGTCTTAGCAGAACTAGCAAGTATCACATCTGAACCCTTCAGTTGCCGAAGAACCAAGGAAAGAACACTATGATCTGATGGTTGCAAAAACTGATACAATTTATAAGATTAGAAGAATACCAAATTGATATGGATCTTGATGAATCTGATATGCCCCAAGTGATGATAGATTTGCCCTGAGCGATGAGGTCTTTTTTGATGAATCAGTAACTAGACGTGGTTGTTGTCTTGATTACTGAGGAAGATATGATTTCCATAAAGATATGATTTCAAATTTGATTACAGACTTTGAATGATGTGTAATACCATGCCCCCTTCGGGATTAAAATTAAAATCTGACAAGAAAAGTCAGCGTTAAATGGTTTAGAAGCATGTTAATTGATTTGAGAAGTGGTTAAACATGTCCAGGAATGCATTCTACATCATTTAGAGGTCCAAAAAACCAAGTTTGACTAGGTTAAACCATGAGTTGACCATAGTTGAAATTTTGATAGTTTGATGTAAGATAATCAATTAAGTTGAATACTAGATTTCTGTGATGATTGAAGGTTGATTATGCAAGTAGTTAATAATATGAATGACTTTAGATTTTGATTTTGATCCCGAAAAAGGATTCTACTTGCTATTTCGTTGGAGGAACCTTCATGTGGGATTTAGCTCTTGTTAGATTGGAAGAGGTGATTGAAGAATCTTTTGAGTGTTCAAGCAATGTGTGAGATCATGCAAAGTACAAAAATGCAAAGAAACATGCAGGATGATAATGCAACCCTAGGACCTAGGACCTACTCATTGATCATGTGTCGATTTGTTATCATCATTGAACTTTTAGGTAACTACATAAATCAATACAATGCCCACTAGCCATGAAACCATAGACATATGAATATTGATTTGTAACGCTCAAGAACCAATACAACACCCACTAGTCAAACAACCATGGACATATGAATATTGATTTTGTTTTCAGAATGTCACATTAGATACAAGCACCAAGGCACAAGCACCAAGATGACCTGAGTATCATGTCCATTTTGATATAGAAATTTGCATTTAACATACACATCAAACAGTCAAGAGATCATTCTAAATCCAGTGTGAATTACCCGTAGTGACCCTTTATCATTCACATCCTTAGGTAAGATCACATTTCACAGTAGGAGAAAGAACTTACTCAAAAAGACAATAGTGAGATCAAAATTCCTTGAATTTTTTAGGTATCAATGGTCAAGGTACGCATGGCCATCCAATTCGAGATAGAGGCTCTTACAGTTGGACACCATTTCAATCCAGAATTTCCAAAGATGTTAGATTTTCACATACAAGCAGAAGATAAAGAAAAGATTACGCCCCTAGTCATCACTCTCTAAATCTTATAAAGGACATCATCGAAGAGCTTGAAGGGACACAATATGAAAAAATCTCAATGCGAATCAGTAAGCATACAAGGGGATAAAAGCATGAAAAGCATATATTGTTTTCAATTTGTGTTTGATTGTTGTTGTAGATGCAAAATCTTTTTTGGAGATGAGACAGACTTGACTGACTCAAATGAAGCTTCAAAGGACTCTGACTAGATATGATACGTCTAAGATATACTAGAGGCCATAGGATATAACATTGATTGCCCCCAAGTGTTAAGCATTGATAGGATACAGACGCTTGAGCTGAGTGATGTACAGATCGACTTATTGAAAACTAGAAATGCAGAAACAAACCGGGAGATATGAACAAACTAAAGCAAAACTAAAAGCTGGGAAAGACCAAGATTGCACTGATAGATGGATCATTTTGAAACAAGTGGCACCCATTTGCCAGGTTTTCACCATCTTGGCAGAGATTCTATTTTTGCTACCAAGGCGCCTGTTTCCAGGTTTTCACTAAGGCACTTTTTCTTTTTCTCATTTTTTTGTATTTTTCATTTTTTCAATTTTTTTTTTTTGATACTTTAATTTTTTCACTTTTTTTTGTGAATCATCAAGGTGCCCATTGCTAGGTTTTCACCAAGATGTTTATTTTTTCAGGACTTTTTCCAATTTTTAAGATTTTTTTAGGACATTTTACCATAGACTAAATGCTTTAGGCATAGAATTTGTTCAGATGGAGAATGTTGATTGGTTCTCAGAGCTGTTATCCTTCAGTCATTGAGAGTTGATAGGCAATAGAGCCAAAAGTAGCAGTGATTACAAAGGGACCCAGTCAATTGGGTTCAAACTTCCCCTTGCGTTCTCAATGGGATTGATTTTTAGGATTTTCTCTCAAGACAAGATCACCAACCTGAAATTTTTTGTGTCTGAATTTCTTGTTGTAACCTCTAGACATTCTCTTCTGATACACTTTGAGATGATCATATGCCACTTATCTGCACTCATCTAGTAGTTCAAGTTCTTGCAACCTAGACACTCTATAGTCATCATCAGTTACTAGACCATGCATTCTGATTCTTAGTGATGGGATTTCAACCTCAATAGGTAGTACCACTTCAAACCCATAAAGTAAAGTGAATGGTGTAGCCCCAGTGGGAATTCTAATACTTATTCTGATACTGGTTCTGATACTTGTTCTGATACTTGTTATGATACTAGTTCTAATACTTGGTATATTTGATAGCATCTTTTTCTATTGCAAACTCCCAAGCAAGATCATATCATGCAGTCCCAATGTCTAGCAAGGTGGAGAACAAGAGGGATTAGCAAGTTGGTGGATGAGATGGAAGATAAGAGAATGAAGGAGAATGAAGGAGAATGAAGGGAAGAAATCCTCAAGGGAAAATTCCTCAAGAATACCCAAGCTAGGGAAAAATTTTCATGTAAAGTGCATTTGGAAAAGCAATGAAAGGTCAGCATAAGATAAGTAACAAAAGTGTAATGCCAAATAAGGATAGGATGTAGTCCAAAGGAGTAGACATGTCAAGATGCTTCATAGCACCATGTTTTACTCTTTCTTTCTTTTTTTATTAGATCAAGACCAAAGGGGAAATGATAGCAAAAGGATAGAATGAATGGAGGAAAATGGATATGAAGGCTAAACATGGAAGGAATGAAAGCAAGATCATCAAAAAATAGCTCACAAGATAGCCAAATGTTCATGTATAGATCAACATTGTCAAGATCAAAGAGAGAAGATGGAATGGATGAAATATGTAGAAGAACTACGCATGATGCCTGATTGCCAGGTTTTCATCATGGTACTTATCCAAGGCACCACAAGGGAGTGGTTTTCACCATAGGATGAATTTATTTCACTTTACTTTTGCTACCAAGGCACCTATTTCCAGGTTTTCACCAAGGCACATTTTCAATTTTTTGTTTTAAATTTTTTTTTCTCTTTATTCTTATTTTTCTGACTAAGATATTTGATGTCTGACTCGGTCATGCTAACGCTCGGTTCACTCATGGAAGTCCTCATAGGCCCAACTACATTTAAGTAGCAAGCAAGGGCATAGTCATTCATGAAGGTATAAATACCATGGCTTAGATTTGTGGAGGTTTGATCAATAAGTTCTGGATATTGGATAGTCAAAGTAGGGAAAGATTGGGAGATAGTGTTTACGGATATAGATCTATCATCATTGGTCCTAACCTGACACTCGAGTTCAAAGGTGATATTACAACTTAAGATATTCAATTCAAGAATAGGCTCAATGTCATCGTGGAAGTTCAATTCAGCCATAGGTGGATCAGACTTGATAGGTTCATCATGTCGCTCTAGACTCACATTGGGATTAGGTGCATATTGGTGAATAACATCAACATATTTATCTATAATAAGCTCATCTTCATCTAGTTCTAGATGTACACACTAAAATGGTGCACTTCTATGAACCATTACATGCAAGGTTTCTCAAGAATAAGGCCTCACAAAGTGGCTCATAGCTCTTTATGTATGGAGTTGCAAGATTGAAAATTGCTCTCAACTAGAGCTATGAACTCATGACCTTGCTAGTCAACCACATAATGAGAGATTCACAATGAAGACAAGGGAAAAAATGTCAATATCTCCAAGAATCAAATATGCAATGCAATTCAAGCTATATTAAAATGAATATGCAACTAAAAATGGAAATGCAATCTAATCTATGAAGTGAAAGTACAAACTATGCTATGAAAGGAAAGAACAAGTATTACCAAGCCTTCGTATTTAAGCTATGTGAGTTACTCTATTGCATAAAAGGAAACTAAGCTAATATGTCATGATCATGCAAACTAAACAAAGGAAATATGCAACTAAGTGATGTAATGAAATGAAGCAAGTATTCAATATCTTCAAAAGCTCCAAATGCACCTAAAACCTGCAGCATAACATTAGCATAAAAACATGGTATGCAAATGGAGGAGAGAGCTTTCCTTTTATAAGAAATGCAAAGAAATGGACCATTGAGATTAAGAGGCAAAAATTCTTAATCGGCAGTGGAGGTTGAAAGAGGAGCAATCCATGTGCACAAGTATCCTCCAATGAGAGTGAAGTATTGACTTTTGAGCCGCATGTGAGACAAAAAGTACTTTTTTCCTTTTTGTAAAATAAGAATAATGCTTTATTTGTGCAACTTAGGATAAGAGGGAAAGGTGGGGCTTTTTATTTATTAAAAGGGGAGGAAATATTCCTTTTAATTAAATAAAGTCTTAGGATAAATGGTTAGCTCAAGGATAAAAATCCAATATATGATCAAAATTAAGATTTGATTAAGAAATTGATATTGTTGAAAATATTGATTATTGATAAAATTGATTCAGGATCAATAAATCGAATAAATGGGGCCCAAAGTCTAGGCGACCATTTTTGGGTGCATACATTTGCCCCTCTTTGACTAATGTGTGATTAATTTGGGAACACATGCAGTCAAAGAAGAATTGAAATATGAGATCGATCTGGGATCACAAAACAACTCAAATATGAGGTCGATTCGAGATCATATCCGGACAAACATAGACAAAGGCCTTTGAACATGAGGTCGATTCAGGATCACATTCAAAGTAAGAGATAAGAATCTCAAATTTGAGCGAAAGCTCACAAAAGATGTCTGAATCAAGAGAATCAAGTAAATCAGGGATGAGAATTCCATAAATACTACCCCCTCGGAATCAAAATCAAAATCATAGAGAGGAGAATAGTGAATTGATAAAGATTTCATCAAATCAGAATGAAATCATAATCGAATATAAAGGTCAATAAGTTAACCATTAAAACATGCCCCAGCCTGACTGAGAAAGATGCAGTCAAATGTGAGAAAGGAGAGACTCGAATGAAGATGAATGAAAGACTAGAAGTTTGGAAGACATGGAAATGAAGAAATGACGATGCCCCAACAAAGATCGAAGGATTAGGCCTCAAAAGATGTAGCCAACTGCGCAGAAGAAGGGAAGATTTTGAAACATGATTTTGACTATCAAGATGACCTCAAATTTTGATTTCAAGTTTGAAAATGGATCCAAGACGTTGAAATTAGCTAGGGGTGCAATTTTTGTGCAATTCTGAGGTGTTTTGAAAATGAGGTCAAAAAGTCAAAATGCTATAAAAGGGGTTAAAATGTCATTTTCAAAATCATTTGACTTTTAGTGATTTGAGAATCTTGAGAGCTTTAGAGAGAGAAAATGGCCCAGCAAGAAAGATTTCCCATCCACAGGCATCGATTCGAGCGCACCCAGTTGCACAACCGGTCACCACACTATCCTGCCCCGGTATGTTTTTGAAAAACTCAAGCTTTTTGAGGCATTTTTCGCATTTAATACCTTTTTAGCACATTTTTCAAATTTTTAAAATTTCAAATTTTTCAAGTTGAGTGAACTATCGCACGATACTTTAGAAGTATCGCGCCCTTTGGGCAGAAGTGTCGCGCGATACTTCATGGGTCCCCAAAGTATCGCGTGACCATAGGCACAGTGTCGCACGATACTGGGTGAAAGATCACACGATATCGGGTGAAGTATCACGTGGCCTAAGGTATATCGCCCCGCTATAGGGAGAAGTATCACGCGATACTTCTCCAAAAAATAGTATCACCCAAGTTAGAAATTTGATATTTGACGCATTTTTGAGCAAAAATGACATGGGTCCAGACAATGTTACGTTTTAGAGATGTTTTATACTGATTTTTTAGACATCCATCATGATATGTGCTAACAACTGGCTTGGTTTTTGGCTTGCAGGAGGTATTTTTGGTGCTGATCATCAGAGCACCGAAGGTGACTGGGTTGCGGTGTGTCCGAGATCTGGATGATCCGGGTAATGCGGATATCAGGGCCATGGGATTCCAGTATTTGTTGAGATTCCCATATATCAAAGCTGACCATGGGTTGTTGACTGCTCTTGCCAAGAGATGGCATAGTGAGCACAACACTTTCCACCTGCCTACCGGAGAGGCATCCATTACTCTGGAGGATGTCTACAGGATCCTACGAGTGCCATGCCATGGCAAGCCTATGAGTATAATCATGTTTTGAGATATAATCATAAATGTAATATTTTCATATGATGAAAACTGACATGATTTATTTGTTGGCACAAGTTTACTATGATCAGGATGCCACTGAGGGGCGCCGACTAATCCAAGAGATGTTCCATGATGTTACGATCTTGGAAAAACATGTCAGCTGGGAGAGGCTAATAGATGACTTTGGCAGAGATTATCCAGCGCCATGCATAGTGGCGTCTATCATTTCGTAGGTCCTGATGACTGACCGTAATCAGAAGGGTTTCCCGCTTGGATGGGTGAGATTACTAGTGGATTTAGTAGGTAGGCCTCATCAGATGGCATGGGGTCCTACCATATTGGCAGAGATGTATCATGAGCTTCATGAGATCATGTACAAAGATGGTCAGACTTGGGCTTGCGGTGCCATCCTGGCACAGGTGTGGGCTTGGGAGCACATCATTGTGGTGTGCCCTAGAGTTCAGCTGAGAGAGAGGAGGTACCCCTTTATATACAGGTACCTAGGATTCATATCACATGCCCATACTAGGGATGTGACATATTATAGGAGGATCCTAGATGAGATAGCCTCTTTCACATGGAGGCCATACAGGGAGGTGGAGGTCTAGGGAGATGCAGCTGATGAGCTGAGCTATATGATGTGCACTCGTCCACTAGTAGGTCGATATGCCAAGATAGTGGAGAGATTTTGTATCACTCAGGTGTGGTGGTAGTTTGGAAGGTAGCAGTGAGTCTCGACAGAGACTACTACATATGCCAGGGCTAGGGATGAGGAGGGTCATGGGTGGTTACCCATGTTAGACTATCAGCAGGCTATCATAGAGACAGTGAGTATCAAGAGCGAGCCCTGGGAGTATTTCCTAGATGTGGTAGATGTGGGGGCCAATGCAGCATACAGGGCAGAGCAGCAAAGGGTGTCATTCCCTCAGTTTATGATACCAGATGCACAGGTACCAGTACAAGGAGGAGACGGAGGAGATGGCAGGGGGGATGGAGGAGACAGAGGGGACAGAGGGGATGGAGGAGATGGCAGGAGGGGGAGAGGGAGGAGGATGGAGAGAGGAGAGGGATTAGGTGGCTAGAAATGGTCATGGGGACAAAGATCAGTGACACCTGAGGATGAGGCGAGACCAGCTCACCGACAGGCAGAGGCACAGCAGGACCAGCCTGCGGGTGGAGATGAGCTGAGAGCAAGGATATAGGCTCTCGAGGTTGAGATACAGTAGCTCTGGATTACTGTAGTAGTGAGAGACCAGTAGCTACTAGATCTGAGAGTGGAGTGAGATTAGTGAATAGCCGATCTCAGGGTAGAGATAGCACGCCGTGAGGTGATGGCATAGGTAGATGCGCTAGAGATCCATCGGGAGTCAGTGAGAGCAGCCTATTATCACAGACTCTACCTTCAGGCTATTCTAGAGGGTGAGAGAGCACCATCATATTCTCAAAGGGTAGGGGTATCAGATGTGGTACTTGATAGGAGAGTCATGCCTCCACCACCATGAGCTCCTCACGAGGGTGGTAGCGAGTCCTAGGGTTAGATCTTAGGTTGATCGATGTTTAGACATATCTTGAGACATTGATCCAGATTATGGGATCTCATATTGTATATTGTATCATGACATTGATGTATATATGAAATTACTGGATGTTTGATTGTATCATGTGTTTATATCTCTCTTGTGATGGATGTATCAGTTTATGTATATTGTCTTGTCATTTTGCTCAAAAATGCTTATGTACATGCTTATGTATGTTCTCTCTAATAGATGTATGTTTAATTCTCATGTGTATGATATAGACTCATGTTTCTGGAAATGGCAGTTGTGATATAGATATGATTATATGATTAACCCCTTGTGATGAATAGGAACAGGTTCAAGATGAAAAAGACAAGGAGTGAAAGACATGATCAAGAAGAAGGAAAGGTGAGCGCAGTCGACTAACAGGTCCACGTAAGATGAAAAGGAGAGTTCTCTCCATATGCAAGAAAAACTAGACTATCATGACCCTAAAAATGCTAGCTATCATGAAAGTGGTTGACTTGCAAGGTCACAACACTTATATACATCTAATTATCATCATTGAGCGTTATTGGTAGCATCATAAGATCATACAATGCACACTAGCATAACTATGTGGATATGAATATGATCTTTATCAGATAGAAATGTGGGAATCTCACCTAGGCATCAAAGACATGTAGGTCAAGATGGCTAATGCAGTGAGATTACCTAAGTTTGATATGGCGAGATTATGCTTGTATCAAGACACATGAAAGTCAGGATAACTAGAAGCATGTACTCGCATAAAATAGTCAAGGATAATACCTCGTCAATCCATAGTGTCAAGTAAGACCAGGATAAATGCTCATGACAGTTAGGATCAACAAAATATACCCACAAGCAGATAAAGAAATAAAACATATTTTCATACCCTCAGTCTTCTAGCTATGCATCATCAAAAACTTCTCAGGGAGAGACCACTCATCAAAGAAATCCTCATAAATAGCACACAAAGAAAAATAAAGTCATCATATCGTAAGCGAGTTGATTGTTTAAGTGTGTGTGTGTTGGTCATAGAGTCAAACTCTGGTTATCACATCTGCAAATGAGAAATATTGCATCATACTTAGACTATTGGGTAAGACACTTGATAAGTGTTAAGAAAGACTCGACGCAAGGGTAGTGTTGAAAAACACTATTTGGGGTGGTGTTGAAAAACACCTGTTGTGAAATGCCCCAAGAGACAAACGCACCTAAAGGACCAATGCTAATAGTTATGCCCCCTAGACAAAGAGAAAGACCCATTCCAGACCAAGTCAAATAAGGTCAAGGCATGATGGAAAGTGGCTAAGTGTCAAGGATGCATGCTAAGAAATAGGAGTGCAAAGGCCTCAAGTAGCACCTGTTTCCAGGTTTTCACCACTTGGATTTATCTCTTTTTTCATTTTTTTGTATTTTTTCTACCAAGGCACCTATTTCCAGGTTTTCACCAAGGCACTGTTTCTATTTTTTTTATTTTTTTTTTATTTTTTTGTATTTTTTGATTTTTTTGTATTTTTTCAGGACTGTTTATGCTTTTTAGGATTTTTTTCAGCATCATATATCAATTTTTTTGGTATTTTTTTTTTCAGGATCAATAAATATGTACAAAGGATGCCCCTAGACAGAAACGGGCATCAAGGATAGAACTTCTTGAGGTGTATAGGGAGCTATTCTCCATCAGGATCTGACAGTAAATACGCACCGGTACCAAAAGTAGCTGTGATAACATATGGTCCAAGCCAGTTAGGTTCAAACTTGCCCTTTTGTTCTCTATTTTGTTGGTTCTTAGGGTTCTCTCGCAAAACAAGATCACCTATTTGAAATTCTCTAGGGTGAACCTTCTTGTTGAATTTTTTGGACATACGCTTCTGATACACTCTCATATGATCAAAGGAAGCCTTACGCTTCTCATCTAGAAGTTCTAGTTCCTGTAACCTCATGGCGCAGTAATCGTCATCTGTAATCAAACCTTTGAGTGAGACTCTAAGTGATGGTATCTCTACTTCTAAAGGTAATACCACTTCAGCACCATAGGTAAGGGAAAAAGGCATGGCTCTTGTAGGTGTGCAAATGCTTTTTCTGTAAGCCCATAGTGCTGGATTGATTTTCAAGTGCCAATCCCTACCATTCTTGTGCATTGTCCTATGAAAAATCTTAAGGATGGTTTTATTGGAAGCCTCTGCCTGTCCATTTCCCTATGGAAAGTAAATGGAGGACCAATGTTGCTTGATTTTAAACTTTTTGCATAAATGCTTTAGGTCCTTATTCTTGAATTGACCTCTGTTATCAATGATGATCTCAGAAGGCACGCCAAATTGGCAAATAATATGATTCAAGATGAACAAATAGATAGTCTTCCCTGAAGCAACAGAAAGTGGCACAGCTTCCACCCATTTTGTGAAGTAGTCAGTGGTAGTAATAATGAACTTATGTCCACCTCATGAGTTGGGATGAATCTGCCCAACCAGATCAAAGGCCCAGTGCTGAAATGGCCAATGAGAAATAGAAGGGATCAGCTCCCTACCTGGAGCATGAATCAAATTTCCATGTTTCTGACATTTTTCACATGACTTAGCAAAAGTGACTACGTCTATCTGCATTGTGGGCCAATAATATCCCACCCTAAGCAACCTTCGGGCCATGGCAAGACCATTAGAATGTCCACCATAAATGCCCTCGTGGATGTCAACTAACACTTGGTTGGATTCCTCCTTTTCCAAGCACCTAAGGAGCGTCCCATCTAAACCCCTCCTATATAAATCACCAGAGATAAGGGTGTGGTGAGAGGTGTTATGGATGAGGTTTCGGCATTCAGAGTGGTTGAATGTGTCAGGGATGATGCCATCATGAAGATATGAATAGATAGCACCATATCGGGAAGACTCATGTGTGACAATGGTACAAATGACATGGCTTTCAGATGAGTCAAAGATGGGATGGTGTAGCTCTTCCACCAGGAATTCAAATCTTGATTCATGTGTCTCCAACTGAAGAAGTGAAGCTAATGTGGCCATAGCATCTGCAGCCTTGTTGTCTGTCCTAGGGATTTGCTAAAATGTCACAAAAGTGAAATAGCATCTCAAAGAATCAACCATCTTCTTATAGGGTATTAACTTGTCATCTTTGGTTTGATACTCTTCATTGACTTGGTTGATGATTAACTGGGAATCCCCAAAGACATGTAACTCTGTGATGTTCCATTCTATAGCCATTCTCAAGCCATTGGTTAAAGCTTCATATTCTTCAATATTATTCGTACATGGGAATAAAAGTTTGTAAGACTTTGGAATATTGTACCCATGTGGAGAAACAAATAATACTCCAGCACCTGATCCATTTTGCATGCGAGAACCATCAAAGAACATTTTTCAAGTGCGAGTAGTCATATATAAGATGTGTTCATCTAGAAATTCTACTTGAACAAGCATACTATCCTGAATTGGGAAATCAGCTAATTGGTCAGCAATAGCTTGTCCTTTTATGGCCTTCCTTTCAACGTACTCTATGTCAAATTTAGTTAGGACCATCATCCATTTAGCAAGTCTACCCGTGAGGGCATCCTTACTAAGCAAGTACTTAAGAGGATCAATTTTTGCAACCAAATGTATGGTATGAGCAAGCATATAGTGTCGCAACTTTTGAGAGGCAAACACCACTGCAAGACAAGACTTCTCAATGTTATTGTAATTGATCTCATAGGAGACTAGAGTACGGCTGATATAGTATATGGCCTATTCTTTCCCAGTATCATCTAATTGAGCCAACAGTGCTCCCAGGGAAGTGTCTGTAGCTGAAATATATAGGATCAATGGTTTCCCTGGAATAGGAGGCATTAGGATCAGAGGATTAGCCAAGTATTGTTTGATCTGATCTAGGCTCTTTTGACAATCCTCGTTCCAAACACATGAAGCACCCTTATGCAATGTCTTGTTAAAGGGTTGCACTCTATCTACAAGCTGAGAAATAAACCTCCTAATCAATTGAAGACATCCCTGAAGACTTCTCATTTGGCTGATATTTTGAGGAGGTGGCATATCTAGAATTGCTTGGACCTTTTTGGGATCAACCTCGATACCTTTTGCTGATATTATAAATCCTAAAAGTTTGCCTGAGGTGACACCAAAGGCACACTTCTTTGGATTCAATCTGAGTTGAAACTGTTCCATGTGATCTAGAATTACTTCCAGATCATCGAGGTGTGTGTCCCATTTTCTTGATTTTGCCAGGGTATCATCCACATAATCTTCCATGTTTTTGTGCATCATATCATGAAAGATAGTGGTTATAGCTCTTTGGTAGGTTGCTCCGACATTCTTTAACCCAAATGGCATGATGTTCTAGCAATAGGTTCCCCATGCACATGTGAACACTATTTTCTCTTGGTCTTCGGGAGCTATTCTAATTTGATTATATCCTAAGAAACCATCCATTAGAGAGTATATGTCATAGCCTACTGTCATGTCCACTATCATGTCAATGTTATAAAATATGTGTAAAATCATCCTTTGGGCATGCTTTTTTTAAATCTCTAAAATATGTGTATACACGAATGGACCCATCATGTTTGGAAACTGGTACTATGTTTGAGATCCATTCTACATAATCGATGGCTCTGATGAATCCAGCTCTCAAAAGTTTTTCTAATTCCGCTTTGACAAGGAGAGCTACATGTGGATGCATTTTTCTGAGTCTCTGTTTCACTGGTTTGACTCCTGGAGCTATGGATAAGTGATGCATTATAAGATTTGTGTCAAGCCCTGGCATGTCTGAATAGGTCCATGCAAAATTAATTTTCTTCTTTTGTAAGAATTGTATATATGCCTTGGTCTCTTCTTCTGATAAAGACTAAGCAAGATGAACTATTTGAGGAGTTTCTTCTATGTTTAAATTGACTAGTTTTGTTGGCTCAATCAATACTGATGATCTATCCTGGAAATAACTCAGCAAGTTATTAAGTACCCCATACTTGGGTGCCTTAAAGAGGTTTTCACCCTCGGATACGTTATTTCTTTTTACTATTTTTGGTTTTGATACCGCCACAAAGTGGTCTTCACCATCAGACCTATTTTTCTTTCTTTCTTTCTCTTTTATTTTTAGACTGAGGTACTTAATATCAGGCTCCATCATACTTGTTGTTGGTTCATTGGTGGAAGAAGCCACGGGTTCAAGAGCATTCAGATAGCAGGAAATTTCATAATCATTCTAAAAAGTGAGGAATATAGGCTCTTGATGGTGCTGAGACTAGTCAATTAGGTCATAGTGAACAAGGGGTAGGTCAATGACTGGTTCAATGTTATTTATGCGAAAGGTGCTATCTCTAGTGACCATACAATTGGGATTCATCAAGTCTTCTCCTAAGATACCCAAATTAGGACATCCTACTAAATGAAGCATCATCCACTAAGGCAATTTGAGGAGTACAATCCTCTAGTCCTATGCTAAGCTCATTAGCCGCATCGGGTTGGGTACTATAAGTATGGACAACATCCATGTCCAAATCAACTGTTGCATCTGAAAGTGAGTCCCATTCATACTCATGGGAGTCTATGTCTGAATCATCATTTGGGCCTCGTGATGTAGAAGCCTCAAGGTTAGGAAGGGTTTCCCCTTCTCTAGTGCTAGCATTGGTACTATCCATCGCAGCTAGGATAGCAACACTTTCCTTTATCGATCTAGCAGCCATATAGTCACTATCCGTCGCAGCTGGGATAGTAGGACTATCAAGTATCAAATCTTTTGAATCTCCCCAAAGGAGATTTGTTGAAGGCACCCAATCATTAGACATATCATGCTGATTAGAGAGATTAGGTGTGTAATCTAAATCACTGTCACTGTCTATCGCAGCTGGGATAGGGACACCTTTCTTCTTCTTATTTTCAAAACCTAAGCCAACCATGGACTTATTATTTCATCCAAAAAGGGCATGGTCAAGAGGCTCAGCTTTAGCATCTAGCCTATGGCTAAGGGGACCATATCTAGGATAACCCATATTCTTAACCAGTGTATACCCTCTCCCATAAACTTCAGGTGAAGAAGCAAAATTCTCGTTGTGTTTGTATTTTTCCTCATGATAGATCTAGTCCCTTACGGCAACTTCCTCTTTCTCTTCCTGAATGGGGAACGAAGACTCAACAAATTTTCCAAATAATGTCATTGCTGATGATGAAGGTTTCATATTAGGTGATGGTTTCCCATAAGACCTAGGAGAGATTGGCATTTTTGTAAAAGAATCAATTTTATAATCTCCCATCCCAAGATCCATGGTCTTAAACTTCTGCTTGCATTGTTCCAGTGAACTACTAGGATTGTCAGCTTCCCTATTCAAAGGTACATGTGATCCAGCAGAAATGTTATTAACTGACAAAGCACTATCTCCAGGTATGCAAATTTCTACACCATTATGGGGAAACTTAACACACTGGTGATATGTTGATGGGACTACTTGCATTTCATGAATCCATGGCCTACCTAGCAAAATGTTGTAGGCTAAAGGTCCAACATCAACAATTTGAAATAAGATATCCTTTTCTACTGGACCAATGCAAATAGGCAAAATGGCCAATCCCTTAGAACTTCTTTCTGCTTCATCATATGCCTTGATTGTGATCTTTTTCCTTGTGTCAATGATGTTCTCAGAATATCCTAGAGCCAGCAACAAACTCATGGTACAAATATTGAGCCCCGCACCCCCATCTATCAATACATGCCTGACATGGGTTTTATGAATCATGACTTTGATGTGTAAGGCCAAGTTATGTGGGTGACTGATGGATTTGTCATCTTCTTCTGAGAAGGTGAGGTAATGAGGGCTAGCCAAATGGTTGACCATATTCTAGAATTGATCAATATCTAAGTTGTTAGGGACACTGGCTACTCGCAAAGCATCCTCAAGGACACGCTTGTGCTTAGGGGACAATTCTAAAAGCTCAAAAATGGATATCTACGTGGGTGTACATTGTAATTGGTCAATAAGATTATAATTAGAATTAGGACCAACGGCAGATTTAGGAGGAACACCCTTGGACATGGGCTGTTTAGACTTGCTAGTACTAGGACCTCTGATAATAATGGGAGCTTGGGCCTAACCCCTAGTGACAGCATTGAGGGACTGGGGCATTCTTCATGAGTGAGGACCTCTTATCACCACAGCAGGTCTTTCATCAGTCATAGGAGTTGAGTCCACATCATATCCAGAAGGATTTTTCCCTCTCACCATGTTGATGTTATCGTCAGCCACTTCAAGCATGTTAATCAAATTTTCAGCATTTGTGTATGTATAGTTGATAGTAGCCTTACCATGCTTGTTGTTAGAATTTTCCCCTTTTTCATATTTGGGCAAGGGTTCTTTAAAAGCCTTATGATTCGCATTAGTGGTTAAACCATCAACTTGTAATCGCCCACTTTCAATGAGGTCTTGGACAAGATGTTTAAGCCTAAAATAATTTTTGATATCATGTCCAATTCCATTGTGGAAGACACAAAAGGCTTTCTCATCCCACCAATGAGGTTTAGGATCGGGTATGCGGTGCTTGGCAGGATCTTGAGGTTGCACCAAATTGTGAGCAATTAGTGTTTTGAAAATGTCGGCATAGGAATCCCCAAGTTTGGTGAATTGCCTCTTTTCCTTCTTGGGTTTCCCTTGATACTTGGGTTTATTCTCTTGTTGTCCTGAGGACGCTTGCAGCTTCATGGCCTGTACCGCATTGGAGAGATTAAGAACTCCTTCATTCTTAGGTCGTGGTGAGTCAACAACTCTATCATTGACCACCTGTTTATTCTTATTCCAATAGGAGTTCTTTTTGTCCTTATAACCATGATTGTTATTGTTTTGGCCATTGTTGTTATTAGTTGATTTAGCCAAAATTCCTTGTTCTTTTAGGACATCCTCTATGCGACATGCCACTTCGACCATGGTATCGAAAGAATTAAATGGTATCTTTCTTACCTCATATCTTAATTTTGGCACTAAGTTACTCACAATGATGTCTATTCTTTCCTCCTTAGGAATTGTCCTGGGATATTTTGAGCACAAACGTCTCCATCTTTGTAGGAAAGTGACAAAAGATTCTCCTTGAGTTTGTTTAAGCTTGCACAAATCAAGCATTGTGACCGACCTTGATAGATTATAAGTAAAATGCTGAACAAATCATTGGACGAGTTCTTTAAATGACTTTACTGGAGGAGTAAGGTTGGTGAACCACTCCATGGCTTGGCCTTTGAGGCTCCTTGGAAATAATCTCATCACGTAGGAGTCTTCATGATGAAAAGAAAAGCTCATTATGTAGAACTGTCGAACATGGTCATGAGGGTCACCAACGCCATCATATTTGTCATAGGTTGGAAACTCAACTTTCTTAGGGAACTCGACCAACACCACACTTTTGTCAATCGGGTTGGGACATATGGAGTCCAAATTAAATGTGCTCTTAGGAGCCCTCATCCATTCTATGTCCTTCTGCATTTGCATGATCACCTCATTGGTTGAAGGATTATGTTTCTTAATCTTTTGGTGGACATCAAAATCATATGGAACTTTAGCATCTTTGTTGATAAGGTTTTCTAAGAATTGGTCCTTGTTTTTTTCCACATATCATTCTACATATGCTTGAAAGGATGGTTCTTGTTGTATAGTCATAAAATCCATATGATCAAATTTGGCATAACTTCCTCCATGTTGTGATCCATGATGTGCTCGTTGGGAGGGTTGCTTTGAATGTCTATGAGGTGATTGTCTCCTATGATGATCATATCTTGAAACCCTTCTTCCTCTAGGACTTGGGGATCATGAGGGTGTCCTTGATCTTCTTCTAGGACTTGGTGAAGGGGTAGACAGGGGTGAGTTGGTCCCACTATTGGTTCACCTCCCATTGAATCGGCTTTAGAGTTGTTGTGTGTAGAGTCTATCTTCTTCTTCTTGGGTGACTCTTTTCTTTATATCCAACAACACACGTTCCTCTTCTTCTAGTTGTCTGAATTTTTTCTTTTTGGCAGCTTGTTTATGCAAATAGGCTTGCTTTTCCCTCTCAATGCTTCTCAATCTTGTATTTGCATATCGAGAGGTGTCTTTAAGTGGGGAGGATGGTCTTGAATGCCTTATTTCATTGGCTATGTTTATGTGGTGATCACTAGATTCATTGTTCTGGTCCTCGTGTTGTGACCCTGAATCTGAGTGAGCTTGCTTATGATGTCTCTCAGCTCATTGGTGAGCATCAAAATACCTCACATTGTTGGGAGGTGACCCAGGTGGACTAGCATGAGAAGAACCACCATACTCTCTTCTATGTCATTGGAAGATATCCTCAAGAGTTTGATTCATGGCTTCTCTCTGTTGTCGGGTGAAAGTGTAACTCATATCCATACTTGATGAAAGTGGTACAAAAGAGGTGCTCACTTCACTAGGATTAGCTCCCAGATTAAAACAAACCTCAGATTCACTCTTAGGTGATTGATCAAAAAGGGGTCCTTTTCCCTTATGTTGTCGACGAGTCTTAACAGGTGGTAACTAGCTAAAGGCAACAGGGGGTCACTTCCCTTGATTGACTTGGTACCTTGTCATAACTGACATGAAAGAAAGATACTCTCAATGATAAGGTGACCTCTCAAAGTGTCAGTGCCAAACTAGGATAATCAAAGTCCTTTATTGTCCAAAGAAAAATGAGAAAATAGAAAAGGGGCTTTACCAACACTGTCAAAGAAGTGCTTCAAATCAAAGGGTGACTACCCTTGCACGTTTGAACCAGGAGGTTGGACTAGGCCAAAGTATGATTGAAATTGAGATTTAAATGAAAGTGATTTGGATAATAAGAACACTAAAATTTTCCAAGAATGTAGCTAACAATCTTAGAGATGAGCCTTGGCACCAAGAATGACCTTCTAACTTGACAATTATTCCAAAGTGATTTCATAAATCGGAGAATGCTATCCCGAAGGACTAGAACTAGAAATTTAGAGTTAAGACAGGTCTCAAACGTCAGAGCAAGAAGCCTACTCTAAGACCTAACCTGATTAACAGCAACTGAAACTGACCAAATTGCAAGCATGGTAGAAATTACCCAGGCGATATACTCTAGGCTACTAGGGTGATATACTTATAACCGCATGATACTTCACCTTATGCCAGGTGATATACCTTATAATAGTCAGGCGATATACTCCAGGCAGGTTGAGTGATAGTCCGTCAAGGGTGAACTATGGTACGATATTTCTTCTCAAAGCAGGCGATGTTTTTAGCAAGCGCAAAGTATCACATGATAGTTCGCGTTACAGAGTGCGATACTATTGTAGAATTGTTCAACTCTTGACTAGAATTATGTAAAATTTGCATTTTTTGAGTCTGCTTGGTCAAAATTTTTAGTCTGAGGGTTGATGTTTTCGATTTCAATCACAATATCAGCAGAACTTTGGCAGGTTTGCAAATAGTGAGAGATCAAACATGTCTCAAACACTTGAAACAAGGGCAAAAGAAACCTTGCCAAGACAAACACTTGTGATATCAGAATTGAAAAAGCACCTTATGAATGCTACCGATTGTTTGTATGTGAGAATGTTTATACTAGCATCACACAATCGAAGACAATTCAAGCAAATCTATCCTAAAAAGTCAAAGCTCAATACTTACCAACTTAGCCCACAATTTGATGCCCCCTTGCCTCACACCAAGTGGTTACCCACAAGAGATATTGGCTTTGTCGTGGAAGTGTCAAATGACACAACCAAAGGGACACATATGGTGAGTATCTTAAGGTGATCTGGGTAAACCACTTGGATCAATCCTTGCACTAAGAAGACAAGCGGCTAAACAAGGTGGCTTCTATCTAATGGTTCTTAATAAGGATTTCTGTTCACAACACCCCTCTTGCTCCTCATAAAGGACTAGGACCTTGCGGCCTCAAGAGTACCTTAAGCATTCTTGTTCAATATTTTTCCCATGGTCACAATCCCATGAGCTACTCACATCAAATAAAGATAAGTGTTATGTCTACCAAGGTTTTTGGTGTCCTTGATAGTCTTGAGATTATAGTGAGTTGGAATCACTTGCCACCAAGGAAAATGATGACAAGGTTGTCCCCACTTGAGTCATTCCTCTTGATTGCTCAAGAGTAGGCCCACTAAAGGATTCCTAAACTAAATAAAAATGGATAATTTATGAGGTTCAAGGTTTTTGGTTCACCTCAAGGGTGAAGAGCATACTCCCCTATCTCAAAAACTTCTCCCAAACACACCAAGCAAAGAGATTCAATTACTCCCTTGCTTCCAAAACCTTAAGATGGGTCAAGATTTTCTGATTCACCTAAAGGTGAAGAGCATACTTCTCCTACCACCTCAAAATCTCTTTCACAAGGTTTTAAAGATTCCTAATACAATTAGTGAATGCCACACTTGAAAGAAAAGCAAATAAACAAGCAAGATTTTTTTTTTGTTTTTCTGCTTGGGCAGCCTTGCAAAAACTGTTAGTAGACCTCTTTGACGTGTGTTTTTAGCAAATTTCAAGCAATGAGAGCACCTACAAATACAACTTTTTAGACCAACAAGGTTAGCAAAATCAAAATCAAAATGTAAATATGCAATAAACTGATAGAGCCAAGCTAAAAGATGCAGGTTAGACCTATCTAAATACAGTAAAATAAACCAGCAAACTAAAATGATCAAATTTGAATGATAAAACTAGAAATGTAGGTCTCTGTCAGATCAGGTGATATACTTCAGACTTCACTAGTATCGCGCGGCACAGTTTCCTATAGTCGGGCGATATACCTCAGTCTGGGCGATACTCTACACTATGGGCGGGCGATACTTCGCACAACGCCAGGTGATATACCTCAGTACTGGCAAGTGATTCTTCTCTTACATGAAGTGTCACACCACTATACAAAGGTATATCACGTGATATTCCTAAGAAGTATCACGCGATACTCTGAGACAGAAAACCAGAACTGTAAAATTTTAGAAAAATAATTCAAAAAATGATGAAAATGCAAGGAAACAAAGGACAAAGCCTATCTACTCTGCCCCATGGTGGGCGCTAGAAATGTACACACTAAAATGGTGCACTTCTATGAACCATTACATGCAAGGTTGCTCAAGAATGAGGCCTCACAAAGTGGCTCATAGCTCTCTATGTATGGAGTTTCAAGATTGAAAATTGCTCTCAGCTAGAGCTATGAACTCATGACCTTGCTAGTCAACCACACAATGAGAGATTCACAATGAAGACAAGGGAAACAATGCCAATATCTCCAAGAATCAAATTTGCAATGCAATGCAAGCTATATTAAAATGAATATGCAACTAGAAATAGAAATGCAATCTAATCTATGAAGTGAAAGTACAAACTATGCTATGAAAGGAAAGAACAAGTATTACCAAGCCTTCATATTTAAGCTATGTGAGTTACTCTATTGCATAAAAGGAAACTAAGCTAATATGTCATGATCATGCAAACTAAGCAAAGGAAATATGCAACTAAGTGATGTAATGAAATGAAGCAAGTATTCAATATCTTCAAAAGCTCCAAATGCACCTAAAACCTGCAACATAACATTAGCATAAAAATATGGTATGCAAATGGAGGAGAGAGCTTTCCTTTTATAAGAAATGCAAAGAAATGGACCATTGAGATTAAGAGGCAAAAAGTCTTAATCGGCGGTGGAGGTTGAAAGAGGAGCAATCCATGTGCACAAATATCCTCCAATGAGAGTGAAGTGTTGACTTTTGAGCCTCATGTGAGACAAAAAGTACTTTTTTCCTTTTTGTAAAATAAGAATAATGCTTTATTTGTGCAACTTAGGATAAGAGGGAAAGGTGGGGCTTTTTATTTATTAAAAGGGGAAGAAATATTCCTTTTAATTAAATAAAGTCTTAGGATAAATGGTTAGCTCAAGGATCAAAATCCAATATATGATCAAAATTAAGATTTGATTAAGAAATTGATATTGTTGAAAATATTGATTATTGATAAAATTGATTTAGGATCAATAAATCGAATAAATGGGGCCCAAAGTCTAGGCAACCATTTTTGGGAGCATACACTAGAATGGCTTCCCATTCATAGTCATTTGATTCAGCTTCTGATTCAGGATCTCTAGGAAATCTTAGAACATGAGTAAAGTCAGGGTGAATACCCCAAGAAGGGTTACCCTCAGATTCTTATTTGAATTCATACTCATGGGAATCTGTCTCAAAATCACTACCACCTCCCTCTTCTTGATTGATTTTGAGATTAGCTGGTTCTTATGTTGCAACTATTTCTTGATTAGTAGTAGGTTCTTGTGTTTCTACTACATTAATTCTTTTGATTAGATCATCTTTATTATCAAGAAGGTCTTTGATTTCCTTAGGCAATTTTTCATAGGGGATGAGTTCTGAGCTATCTAAATCACTATCTGATGGTTCTATTTCTTCTTTCTTAAGAAGAGGTTCTCCTGGTGCGATTTGCTCTATGACATGGGAGCAATTACCTTTGAGGTGATAGGGTTTCTTCTTAAATCCTAAGCCAACTTTATCTTTATTTTCTCTACCAGTATGTGGGAGAGGTGCCTCAAGACCTTTTCCTCTGATTCCTAGAGGTCCTTTACCTGAATATCCCATCTTAGCTATTAATTTATCTCCTAGACCATAAAACTTAGAAGGGAGTTTGGCTACTGTAGAGTCACTAGTTTGAACAACTTGAGATTCAGGTTCATCTTTGTATAGCCATGATATCACAGCTTCATCCTCTTCAAATTCTTGCTTGGATACTTGTTCTGCTACAAAATTCTTTTTATATGCTTCCAAAGGTTCTTTAGAATCTAGTTTGGATTGTTTCAAACATTTCCCATAAGACTTAGGCGAGATAGGGAGAGATGTCAAAGATAAGACTGGCTCGATAGTATATTCTCCCATACTATTTTCTTTGATATTAACCTCTTTTGCAAGATCTTCCATTTTAGATGTGGATGCTTCTTTAATTGGTTCAATGGAAGATTCTTTGTTATTAGGTACAAGCTTATCTATACTTTCCTTCAAGGTGTTGCAAGTTGTATCTAGATCTACGGGGATAGTAACCTCTACTCCATAAGGAAACTTCAAACATTGATGGTATGTAGAAGGAATAGCTTGCATTTCATGTATCCATGGTCTCCCTAGAAGGACATTGTAGGCCAAAGGTAGATCAAGCACTTGATAGATGGTATCTTTGATAAATGGACCCACTCGAATGGGTAAGACAATGGTGCCTTTAGAAGATATTTCTTGTTCATCATAGGCTTTGATAGTTATTTTCTTTCTAGGATCAATAGCCAATTCTGAAAATCCCAATTGTGTGATCAAGCTGTAAGAACAAATGTTTAGGCCAGCGCCCCCATCTATCAACACATGTTTGACCCTATGGTTCTAGATCAAGACTTCTATATGCAAAGGCTGATTGTGTGGGTGACTCAAGGAGTTGTCATCTTCCTCTAAAAAGGAGATATATTGTGGAGATGTAAGATGTCTAACCATAGTCTGGAACCTGTCTAAATCAAGGTCATCAGGAACATTGGAACTGAGCAAATCTTTATCGAGAATGGCTCTATGAGCTGGAGATATTTGAAGCAACTCAAACATGGAGATTTTTGCATTAGTGTGTTGGAGTTGTTGGACAATGCTATAAGATGTATGCCTTATATCCTTTGGATTGGAAGATTTGGAGGTAGCCTTCTATTTAGAAGCAAATGAAAGATTGAAGGGCACCTTAGGGATATTTGATGAATCTGGGATTTGTCTTTTCAGATGCATTTGAGCTTGTGATTGAGTAATTGTGTTAGCTGAGGAATGATCTATATCTCTTCATATGATTGTGATGACATTGCAACTTTCAGAGAGACATGGTTCAACCATATTGATGACAATGTTATTTCCAAGGTAGGCATAGTTGACTTTTGCCCCCATATTAGGCTAAGAAGTTGAAACTTCTTGACCATGTTTCAAAAATGGTTCTGTGAATGTTGTATGATCGTTATTGCTTTGGGGATTGTCAATTGTGATGTCTCCACTATTGATTAGATCTTGAATGGTATGCTTCAAGTCATAGCAATTATTAGTTTTGTGACCTTTACTCTGATGGAAATCACAGAATTTGTTTCCTCTCCACCATTTCGGTTTGGGATCCTAATCATTTGGTCAGATTGGTGGTAAAGAGATGATGTTATCAGCTAGTAGAGTTTTCATAGCTGATTCTAAAGACTCTCCCAGAGGAGTAAACTTTCGATGTTTATCCCATCTTTTGTATTCTGGCTTCTTTTGAGATGGTTCAGAAGATTTTTTCTCTGAAGCTTTAATGGCTTGAGTGCCAAGAGTGAGATTGTAGGCTGTTGCCTTTGATGGGGCATGGACAGTGTTAACAATGCCATCTATGATGATGCCTTTGTTCTTGTTTCAATTTTTGTTCTTGTCTTTAGAACTGGATCCTAATTCATACTTGTCTTTTGAAGTGTGATTTCTCCTTTTTTCACAAGCACTTTTTCAATTTTGATAGCATTATCCACCATCTTATCAAAAGATGTATGATCTTGCATTTTTAGAGGATAATTGATTTCTAGAACAAGGTTGTTGATGAATATTTCCAATTTTTCTATTTTTAGAATAGGTCTGGCATATAGAGAGAACTTCTTCCTCCATCTCTTTAGAAATGTTAGGAATGGTTCCCCTGGATATTGCTTGAGATTACAGATATCAATCATGGTAACTGGATGTTGAATATTGTAGGAGTATTATTGATAAAACAATTTGATCAACTCCTCAAAAGTTTTGATAGTAGAAGGTAGTCTAGAGAACCAATGGATGGCTGCTCCCCCTAGAGATCGAGGGAAGAGACGCATCAGATAGGCTGGTTCATGCATGAACTCCATTGATTGTGTATAGAATTCTCTAACATGATCTTGAGGATCTGAGTGTCCATCATACTTATCATACTTCGGCATCTCCACTCTTTTTGGAAAGGGCGGCATGTACAAGTCTTTGTCAAATGGAAAAGGACATAGAGCCTCCATGGAGAACTCTTTGGGTTCCTTCTCTTTTTCGAGTTGATTCAGTTTGACTTGTAAAGTATGTATTTGTTTCATCATAGCTGTGAGTGGAGTTTCTTCCTCATGTGTGATGATAGCTTCGACATTAAAATTAGGAGGAAGCTTAGCTCCTTGATGAGCTAATTGTAAAAAGTATGCTTCTCAAGAAATGCTTCATCATCTGTTTGAAGTTATTGTCATTTTGATATTGAGCAATTTCTTTAGTTGTGGATTCCTAATCTGCACCATGTTGAGATTGAGCTCTTTGAGAGCCAAAATTTGTCCCTGCTTGAGACATGGTAGGAGTTTGTGGACTCCCTGGATTAGATTGATGAGGGGTATGTTGAGTACCTCCGTGAGTTGATGGAGGAGGTATGTAACCAGATTTCAATCGATAGTTGCCAAGATCATCATCCTCGTAAAGACCAGAATTGATGAGTTGGTCAAGAGTTGGAGTTTGGAGAGTGGTGATAGATTTCTTGTGAGAGGAAGCTCTAGTCTCCACCATTAACCTCAAGTGAAACAAAAGAATAAGATCCAGATAACCGAAGAATTAATTGAATCAAGATGATCAGATGACACAACCTTGTCAAGGTTTGATTGATTTGAAGATTTGATTAGACGTGGATGAAGGATACTGTGCCCTGGATGTATGGGTATGTTCCCAAAAGATAGCGGACAAGATATCACAACACTCAGTTGATTTGATGATTGATTGAAGATTGATTTGAAGATTGATAGTTATGACAAGGTTTTGACATGAGATGGTAAAGACTCAAATTGATTAAATAGAAGGCTGAATCAGATTCAAAAAGCCACTTTAGGAAAATGATCGGATTCTCAATAGCTACTACTCTGTTCCTGACATAGTGATTTGATCGACAAATTCTAGAAATAGGTTGAAAAAGCTAAATATCTGGCAATTCTGACAATTTTCTGACAACTCTCAAAAATTTCCCAAATGACACTCTACAGACTCGTACAATAGTGGGTATGCTATGAAATGATAGTTGTAAAACTCATACGATAGTTGCAAAACTCGTACAACAGCAGGTTGCAACGAAATGACAATTGAAAATTTCATACGACAGTTGTAAGATTTTGACTTTGAGAATTTGCTGGCATGAAAACTCGTACGACACTGGGTACTCAATCATACAACAGATGGGCTGTAATGAAATGACATTTTGAGAAAACTCATATGACTTTCTGACCTCTTGAGATGACTTTTGACTCCAGAAAAGAATTTTACTTCAGATTTTACAAATTTTGAGTTTTCAGATTCGGATTGTTTGCAAATTTCAATGTCCAAATTTGAGGATTGTAATAGATTTGTTCATTTTCAATAACCAGATAGATAAACAAGCATGCAAAACAACAAGCAAGTGATTTCAAGCATGTCTGAAAACAATGAACAAGGGAAAAAGCAACCTTGCGCATGAACAATCAAGTGACTTATTCATTCTAATCCTTAGAAGTGCTAATTGTGTATGTTCTAAAAATATTTTGCAATGACGCACATATACCCTAGAAAATAAAAATTTGGCCTCGATAGGGTTTTTAGTAATGGTTTGACTCTGTAACTTTTATGATCCAAAGGGGTGAACTCCAATCCCGGCGCACTAGGGTTTTGACACAGTCTAAGAACTTAATCTTTAGGAGATGCTAGGGAGATCTGACAACCCAACAATGAACCATACTCATGGAGATTTCTTCCACAAGGACACTTATATAGTGGCTGTCACTACCATGGCAAAAATGGTTATTACCGCTTGAGGTTCCGTCAATGCAATTTACCCTGTGAAGGGATTGTTCGCTATAGTTAACCCTCTCTAAAGATGACTCACAATAGTATACCACAAGGGGACTTGGCTCCAGATCCAAGGTTTTGACACCTTTTCACTTTTAACCCAAATAAAGCAAGCAGATTAATCCGACATGCTAAGACAAAGTTTGTTTCACCAAGGTCTGTGATGTCAACTCCACATGATCTATCAACCTCTCCGGGGAGAGAATGTATTGATCAATAAGAGAAGGTGCACTAACCAATTTTGATTCACCAAAGCTCATAATGTCAACCCCACAGATCTATCAACCTCTCCTGGGAGAGAATGTATCATTCAATAAGAGAAGATGCACTAACCAAATTGAATGTGAAATGCACTAAGTATCCTCCCTACCTACAAGGATTCTATCATCAAGAAGGATTTTGCTAGGAATCCAATCTCTCAGGAATCATGAATAGTGTTCATAGAGCCTAATTACTATGTGAGCATAGATGTATGTTCCCAAAAAGCAAATCTACCAAAAGTACTCAAAAGTAGAAAGAGGAACACTTAACGCTTAAAGTGAATATGAGATGAGTCCACAAGGTGGAACACTTAACACCTCACACAAGCTGAAAATGAGTCCCCAACTTAGAAAACAAGTGAGTTCCTAAAAGTACAAAAGGGTTTCCTGGTGGAACAATTAACGCTTCTTTCCTGTAGACCCCTCCCCTTTAATGTGGTACTGATATTGCAACCACGGGGTGAAAATGAGGGGCCGATGGATTTAGCGAGTCCAATAACCCAAGATAGCAATCTAGATCAATCACAAGTAATCTAAGACTACCAATAAATACCTAAGGTGTCACAACCTAGTATCAATTATGCAAGCGTGTAAAACAAAAGCATGAAAAGAAGCACTCAAGCTAGACACATGAGGGATTTATTTTAAGTCCAAATCAAAATGTTATTAGGTGAAGGAGAATACTTGGAATCCTCACAATGTACTTAGTAGATTTTACCTAATTTTTAGCAATTTATGCACTTGTTCCAATCAAAACCAGCAGGAGTCAATCAAAAACAGAGAATTTCAATTGTTAAGATTAGCCGTTAGTCAAAATCTGAAAACTCAATATGACAAACTACCCTGAAAAATGAAACGACAGTTGAAATTTGATGCTGAAACTTGTATGATAGTGGGTCTGTTACCAGATGATAGTTTGAAAACTCATACGACAGTGGGTATGCTCCCAAATGACAGTCTAAAAACTCATATGACACTGGGTGTATGATGAAATGACAATTGAACTTCCAGATGACAGTGTGTACAGCCTGGCATGATTCTCAATCTGATAGACTGTCGTACTATAGTGGGTTCAATGTGAAATGACTTTTGTCAGAAACTCATATGAAGATTGTACGGACAAAAAATAAAAATCATATTTTTGCACAAAAATTGAGGAGAAAAAGATAGAAATTGATAGAATTGAATTGGAAACCCGTTTCAGGGCCCCACGGTGGGCACCAAAAATGTGTGTGTGAAAATTGTACCTGACCTATAGACACAAAACTTCAGTAAAACATTAGAGGTTAGCAAAAGCAAAATCATGCAATAATTGAAATCTAATCTAACCAAGTGATTTACTGCCTTCTAGTAGGTGCGAGATTGATGTTCTCAGATTACTATCGAGACCAGTGACCTAGACGACACCTAAATGAAGGATTTGAATGCAATTGATCTAGATATGAAATATGAATGCAAAGTAATCTATTTTAATTTTTTTGGTATTTTCTATGCAATGATATGATCAAAACTGATATGAAATCTATTGCTAATATGAAAATTGATCTATGATATGCTAATCTAGAAATAATATGATATGAATAAAAACCAAATTGATCTCACAATAGCCTTGATTCGCAATAAGCTTTGATTCTCTAGATAGCAATTCTTCAGCGTGATTATGCAAAATTATGAGATGATTTGAGATGAGCTAAGGCTTTTAATTTATAGAAATCTAGGGCTTTGGAGGTGCATGGAAGAAAGCAATAAATCACTCAGATTAACTTAGCTTGATTTTTGAGTTATCTGATAATAAAGATAATTTAATTCACAAAAACATGCAAAAGCAGAGTCTAACTCAAAATAGAGTTTAGCTTTAATTGATAATTGATAGTTGTTTTCTTTTCTTGATTGTGCATGTTTTATTTATGAATTAATTTAATAATAAAGTGATTTATTCTCAACTTAACTGATTTTTGAAAATAAATAATTGATTTATGGGTTAATCAATTATTTAATCAAACTTTTATTAAAAATTAATATCATCAAATATGACAACTTGCTTTTATTAATTTAATCAATTAATAATAGGAATTTTGATTTATTGTAAAATTTAAATAATAATAATTAGGAATAAATATAATTCAATTAAATAATTAAGTGGCAGAATTAAATCTAATTAATTAAATATTTAGAATATTCAATTAATCAAACTTTAGGATAAATAAGATTTATCGCCAAATAATCATTAAATTAAAGATAATTATGATGATTAGGAATATTACTAGGAATATTCCCCGATGCACAATTTATGATAATCACATAGGATTCGATGATGTGCCGATGTGCCTTGGGTTAGGACTTCTATGTCAATTTCGTTCGATTTGAGGATGTAGCAGGTTAATGAACATATAGCCCATTTTTGGGGTATTACAAATTTCATTTTATTATAGTTGGAGTTTGATTTTGACTTATCCCAAGTCTTATTGTTGGAAGTGTTAGAATTGTTGTTGTTATAATTATTGGGATTATATGGAGCTTTATTTGCTTGGTTAACATTGTTTGAAGAATTCACTCCATATGGTAGAATAAAAGGGGTAGACTTCAAGTTGTGTGACTCCACAACCCCATCATTCACAAGATTTTTATTGTTACTTTTGTTCCATGATTTTGATTTATCATTGTGATTGTTGGACCCTTGATTAAAATATTTAGGAACATAATTATTGTTATTGTTGTTGTTGGATTTATTGTCTTTAAATAATTTAATCTCACCTCTTTTGACCAAAACATCTTCAATCTTAACTCCATTTTCAATAATTTTTTCAAAGGTTGGAGGACATTGAAGTTGTAATCGATAGTTCATTTCAGCGGTCAAGTTATTGGTGAAGATCTCCATCTTCTCTTTCTCCGGGATACTTCGTGGGTACCTTGCGAAAACGGTCATCCACCTTTGTAGGAATCCTAAAAAGGACTCCCCATATTTTTGTTTGGTATCGCATAACTTGAGCATAGTGATCTCATGCTCAATGTTGTAAGAGTAATGGGTTATGAACTTAGAGGCTAACTTCTCAAAAGACTTTATTCTAAGAGTTAGTTTTGAAAACCACTCCATTGTTGGACCTCCTAAGCTTCTAGGAAAGAGTCTCATTAGATAAGTGTCATTGTGCATGAACTCTATGCTTAGGGTGCAAAATTCTCTTAAATGGTCTTGTGGGTCTATTTTACCCATGTATTTATCGTATTTGGGAAAGATAGTATTAAAAGGAAAAGATACCATTGCTAAGCTTTTGTCGAAAGGAAAAGGACACAAAGCTTCTATGGAAAAGGCCTTAGGTTTAGTTGCCTTCTTCATGGTATCTATTTGTTCTTGAAAGGCCTTAATCTGCCTAGTCATGATGTTCATAGGATCATCTTGGTGTTGGTCCTTCCTAAGTTGGTCAATGTCAAAATCATAGGGCAGCTTTACCCCCTTTTGTGCTAAGCTTAGGAAGAAGTTCTCCCTATCTTTGTCTATTAATTTTTCCATCACCTCTAGGAAATCATTATCTTGGGCAGCTTTCTCAACCCTTCCCTCAAGTGTCTCCCTAGGGTTATATTTGGCATGGTTGATGTTGTGATGGGCTGAATTCATATCACCCATCTTTTCAAGTCTTGGTTCAAATAGGTTCATGAAAATTTCTTATTGATTAGGATCTTTGAACTCACTTTGGTACTCCACTTCTTGCCTTGGGTTTGCAAAGATAGTGCTATCACCTGGTAATGATCCCCTATATGTTTGTGACCGCGTGGAAACTGGCATCCAATAAAGGTTCATTTTTTGGAATTTATCCTTGATATGAGAGTTGTTGATTTTATTATTGAGGAGATTTAAAAATATAAGATGCTTTTCAATGGATATCTCTCACTTGTTTATGTCTTTCAAACACAACAACCACACATTCACTTGTTTCTTTTATCCACTTAAACACAAAATGTTTGATTTGTAGAACGTTGTCATGGGTTTTTCACAAGAAAACACTTCAAGCACCTACCTAGCACAAGATTTGGTTTGTAAACATGGCTCTAGAAGGTGGTCTTTGCTACTTTATCAAGGTTTTAGTATATATTCCGTTCAAATAGACTTCAATCTCTCATCCTCCAAGGAGGCTTCCCACATGCACCGAAGTACGATTTTGTGCAATCCGTGAGGACTACTAGAGGAAGGTTGAAAAATTAAAATCTATTTGTCATGACCCCATTAAGGATACATGCATTTCATTTTAGAGTGGGTTGGATTCCTGTGACAAAAGCAAGCGTATCCCACTTTGGGTTGCCCCTCTCACTGGCCTTGTTAAGGAAAACTTGGGAGGTGAGCCCACTATTGCTCTAGCATATATATGAAAAATAAGAAATGAACTTAGGCTGACAAGTTTGGGAGTTTGGTTCACTCAAAGAGTGAAGAGCATATCCCTATTGTCTTTCTTTGTTCCACACACTTAGACACACGTTTGTTATTTCCCAATCTCTTGACAAGGAGATTCTTAGAATTGAAGTGTGAAATTCATTTCCTATTTTATCTCAAGCTTATATCCAAATGAAATGCCACAATTTAATCAAATGCAAGCTTGACTAGGAGAATACCTTTTTCTTGTAGCTAGCATAAAGCTAGGGGCATTTTTTGAGAGAATTTTATCATTTTTCACTCACCTTGGCAATAGCTCCTTCCAATGTGCTTATACTCCATCAAGTTAGTCAACACTAACAATCAAAGTGAGGGGAAACTAAAATCAAAATTGACAACACAAAGATTTATGAAATGAATTTTGAGCACTCTAATTGCAATTTTTCAAATAAAAATTTGAACTAAGGGCTAAAGATCCAATTTAAAGAAATGAATTTCTTTTTGTAAGCTTCAATCATAGTAAGGTATTTATGATATACCTTATTCTCTTCATCTTGTGTTAACTCAAGAATAGCTTTGATGTGTGCTTTGTTTCCCTTTTGATTTTCTTAACTAGTGCCTTCCCTTCTTTGTTAAACCTAGTTTCTGGCTTCTGGACCTTTTGATGTCTGCTCATTTACTGTCAAAACATACAAACAAAGAGTTAGATGATAGAATTAATGAATCTACAAAAAAATTCTGATAGAAAACTAAAAGTAACATTATCCAGCAAATAGGCGATATTAAATTGTTTACAAGCGTAACTTAACTATTAGCAAGCAACTCTGAAAAGTGCAACAGGCAACACAAAAACTTTAATAGGTGTAAACAATTTATTGATAAGCACAAATACTATTTTAAGATGTGTAAACTAATTAATTCAAAGCGACACTTTAAAAATAACAAGCATAAGAGAATTATAGTAGGTGTGACTTATTATCAAAAATGCTTTGCAAAGCTTGGTCATAGGCAACAACGAATTATTGTCAGGCGACACTTCTTCACTCACAAGTGTGACTTCTTTATGCAAAGGCAATACAACTGTATCATGTAGGCATGATTTATTCAATCACAGGTGATAGAAAAGAATGTAAGAAAGAATAGGAAGTGTTAACCAGGTGTAAATGTTCAATGAATAAGTAGTGATACAGCTCTGGTAGGCATCATCCGAATGATTATAGGCATGACTGAATTGGCCATAGGCATGATTTAACCTGTTTCTTGCAAAAATTCCACAGAAAATAGCAGATACAAGCATACAAATGATAAAAATGATAACATGAGGCTTACTGCCCCATGGTGGGTGCCATTTTGTATACAAATAAATGTACCTTCATAGAATTAGGGTTAATCATCAACAATAATTGAAATAATAACTAAATACAACCACAATTGAGCAACTATTTAACAAAATCAATGATTAATTGAGCATCCTATGGCTCTCTAACTAAGATGTTAATGAGTGAGCTCTCAGCAAGCTCTCATTAATGACAGTCCTAGAATGAGAATGATAGAGATAAAACAATGCTAAAGCTAACAATTATCAAAATAAATGCTAAAATTACTCTTAAATGATTTTTTAAATTCAACTTGCAAGAGGTTTCATGCAATTCTCAAATAGGTGGTTGATGAATTATGAAGAATTTTAGCCTTCCTTTTATAGATTTTCCAATGGTAGGGAGTGTAATTGTGTTTAATCATGATTGAGTTGGGGTTAAGTCTTTGTTTCCACCCTTTGAAGACAAAGAAAAGTTTGTGTCCTCAAAGCTTGGGACAAGTAGACAAGATGGATGGTTGAGATTCCTTCTCACTTTGAGTGAATGAGATTCAATTGGGCTTGATCCATGTGAATGTCTTTCCTCAAATTTCATTGGTTGTTTGATTTTCCTCTCCTTTTGGTTTGTTGAGAGTAATTGATTTTTATTAATTGATTTAATTGATTCATTTTAGCCATGTACCCCTTGAATGGGTTGAATTTAATTTAATCCAAGACTATACAATTAATTGAATTAATTATTTTTTGATTTGATTACACTTGATTAAAATGTTCTCAATTTTTATTTATCTTGAATTAGGATTTGATTTTAATTTTGATTAGCTAATTATGCATTGTGATTCAATTGAATCAATTTTATCCTTGATTCGCTTTGATTTGACTTGATTTGCTTTGAATTATCATTAAATTATCTTTGTCCATTTTTAGGTGATTACACCTATAAGTTTTTGTGATCATCTTTCAGCTTGCTGTCAGTGTAAATCTCTTCATATGTGGATTGTATCTCAAATTCTTTGATTTCATTAATTTTACAGTGGATGTATGACCTAACTATTGTAATACCCCAAAAATGGGCTATAGGTTCATTAATCTCCTATATCGACACATCGAACAAAATCGGTATCAAAGTCCTAACCTAAGGCACATCTAAACATCATCGAATCCTAATTGATTATCATAAATTCTGCATTGAGAAATATTCCTAGCAATATTCCTATTTATCATAATTATCTTTAATTTAATGATTATTTGGTGATAAATCCAATTTATCCTAAAGTTTGATTAATTGAATATTCTCAATATTTAATTAATTAGATTTAATTCTGCCACTTAATTGATTAATTGAAGTTAATTATATTTATTCATAAATTGTATTATTTAATTTTGACAATAAATCAAAAATCCTATGAATAATTGATTAAATTCTTATTTAATTAATTAAAGCAAGTTGTCAATTTTTAATAATATTGTTTTGTTTTGTTTTTTTTATGAATAGAGACCTTTCAATTAAAAGAAATTAAAGATACATATTCACAAAAAAAAGGCCGAGGGATATATTAAATCACCCCGCAATGTTTAAACGGCAGAGCCGGAAACAGCAAGAACTATTCACCAAAAAAAATTGAAAAGGCCCTCAGGCCGCAAGAGCAGGAGCAGAGGGCGGAGGATCTTTGTCATCTGATCCCCACTTATCAGTGGGATTGGCAGGCTCATCTGGAAGCACCCAACTAGCTTCATCAGTATTTTCTTTTTCTTTTTCTTCTTCCGCCCTGGGCGGGGAGATAGCAAGCGCCAAGCGGGGGAATTTGGAGGAGGTGGCCGGAAGCCAATCTCGCCCACGGCGAGCACCGGAACCAGGAGGAGCACCAGAAGGGGCCGACTGCGCCTGTGCATGTGACCACCCAGACTGTCGCGGAGGTAGAGAAGCCGAACGGCACCGCCAACCATCTCCGCCACCTCTCAGAGAGTGCTGGCGAGGGGCCTGGGATCGTGGCATGTGGGAGCGGTGCACAGAGGAGCTGCGCCCGTAGTGACGGCCTCTAGGAGGTGTACCCTCAGTAGAGATAGCATCCGGAGGCACCCGAGCCACTGTACAGGGAGCATTGCCCCAATGAGAGATCAGCTCCTGCAGGTGAGCCACCTCTAAAGCCACTTTATTAGCTTGGACTTGAATCTGCATCATAACATTATTACATATGCAAGCTTTGTTAAACATAGCAACATTAGTATCAAGAGAGCTGTAGGAAAATATAACAGCATTTCTATCTTTCCAAAGATTGAACAAAATCTCCATCCTGAAAGTATGCCAAATTTGGGTAAACTTGGAGGGGAGTCTGGGAGAGTCTCCTAAGACAATCATATGCCAAGAGAAGGGCTCAAGCTAGAAAGGTTTGAAAAAATCATGGATCCACTGCCAATACTGTTGAGCTCTCCTACAGAACCAGAAAATGTGAAGAAAGGTCTCAGGGTGACCACAAAATGGACAGCGAGGGTCATGAACTCCCAAATGTTTGAGCCTAGGGCCAACTGGGAGACCCTAAAATAAAAGACATCAAGCAAAGAGAGCCATCTTGGGTTCTGTAATGGTGGTCCAGACAGTATGGAAATGAGAGCTCCAGTGGGAAGTGGACAAATGAAGATGCCATCTCTGGTTAAGAATATCCACCATCGGAAGATGCGGGGATAACCACCTATACCCAAGCCTTGGCTTGTAATTGCTGAAAGGCATGGCAGAATACCATTTCCAATCCCTCCACCACGGCCTATTAGCCTGAATGCCAATCTTGTGGAGCAGATTGGTAGGAATGGCCGAAACCAAAAGATCAAAAGTCAGGCGATCAGAACTTGCCAGCCGAAATTGCACCTGCATATCCTCCCAAGATCGGAGCCCCATAGAGACTCTGGAAAAAAGATCCTTGGGAGTCCGAATGCCATGTTTAAAAAAATGCAGAGCACTAGCCCCTTGAGTTTTGGCCAAGGGTATACCCTGTATGAAGAATAAAGGAGACCACCAAAGATTCTGCTGATTAAAAGAAAGCCCATTACGAAAAGCATTACCATCCCATCGAAGCCAGGGCTTTATAGCTTCCCAAGCTTTCCAAATGCTCTTGATGACGAAGGTGCCCTGGATTTGAATAGGTTCTCTCATAGTGAGCAAGGTTTGGAGACCAAGACCTTTCCAAGCGGGCCGGTGAACTGAAAACCCGGCGAAGATGCAATGTCTGACAAGAATTTTTCATGTCTCATCACCAGAGAGAGCTCTAATAATCCACTTTGCACAAAGAGAAAGCCCTTTCTTTTGGGTGGAGAGAAGGCCCAAGCCTCCAGAGTCACGGGGAAGGCAGCAGTATTCCCAAGCAACCCTATGACACCCATGACCATCCACACTAGAAGCCCAAAGAAAATCCCTGAGCAGGCACTCAAGCTTGAGATAAGAGGCCTTAGACGGAGCCCAGCAAGAAGAATAATAAACATGAGTAGTAGCCAGCACTTTCGAACAAATCTGGAACTTCCCTGCAAGAGAGAGCGGTTTGCTAATCCAGTAGTGCAACTTTTTCTCAATTTTAGCAAGAACAGCATTCCATAAATCCACAGCAGAGCCATGGAAGGCAAAAGGGATGCCTAGGAAGCGAAAAACTTCTCCATGTTGCACCCATTTCCAGTCAAAGCTGGCAAGCCAGGGTGGAGCTGGAACAAAGGATTGTTTGAAACAAAGCGTTTTGCACCATTGAATGGCCGATCCAGAGGCTTGAAAAAAGGTGTCCAAGCATTGCAAGGCATTGGAGATGTTCTCCTCATCCTAAATGAGAGTGAGAAAGGAGTCATCAGCAAAATGGCCATTGACCAACTGGGAAGAAGAACCAGGAAGGGAAATGCCCCGAACCAACCTAGCAGAAATAGAGTTGGCAAGCAAATACCCAAAGCCTTCGGCAGTAAGCACATACAAGGCAGGAGCTAGAGGACAACCTTGCCGGATGGATCGAAAAGGCCCAAAAGTATCAGATTGGGCCCCATTGATGGTAATGCAAGCAGAAGCATCTCCAAAAAGCATTTCCATAGATTGAAGGAAGCGCGGCCCAAACCCCAGAGCTTGAAGCATAGCCAGAATGAAGGGCCATTCTATGCGATCATAGGCTTTAGCAAAGTCAATTTTGAGGAACAGAGCAGCCTGTTTGGACTAGTGAGCCCATTCCATCCCTTCCCATACCGTTATGATGTTGTCAAGAATATACCTAGACTTAATAAAGCCAGTTTGCTCAGGCCGCACAATGAGGGGAAGGAGATGTCTGATCTTGAGCGCTAAAGCTTTAGCAATAATCTTATAAGAGACATTCAACAAAGTGATGGGCCTCCAATTGCAGATATCCTCCAGATCGCTAGACTTAGGTATGAATTTAATATTCCCTTTATTGATAATGTTGCCTAAACTTTTCTTGTGAAAAGCTTCCAGGTAGACTCTGTGCAAATCAGGACCCACAGTATCCCAGAGGTGTTTGTAGACTTCACAGGGGAAGCCATCGCACCCTGGAGATTTATCATTGGCCATAGAGAAGACCGCTTCCTTGAGGTCTGATATGGTAAGCAATTGCTCACAGAAGGCACGCTGCTCAACCGCAAGGCAGTTTGGAGTAACAGCAATACAAGCCCTTAGAGCTTCATCCCGAGCAGCAGAATTGCCCTAGGAAGCAAAGACTTGCTCATAATGCTGGACAAAGGCCTGAAGAATGGTCGGGAGCTCAGTAAGAGTGTCAGGTCCTTGCTTAATTTTTTGAATACCAGCATTGGTATGGCGAGCTTTGAGAGCCTAAAAAAACTCGTTAGAAACTTTGTCGCCAACCTCCAACCAATGGAGGTGAGCTTTGATTTGAGCACCATGAGCAGCATAAGCATCAGCAATTTGTTTCTCATGGTGAAGCTTGGCCAGCTTAAGCTGGAGCTTTGTGTCAAAAAGGTTCAATGTAAGCGCTTCAGAAGCGCTACGCAGAGCCTTAGTGTTAGCTTCATAAGCATACTTTCTGTAGCAGGCTAGCTGACAGCCATAAATGCGAAGAAATCTCACAGTGCGGGCGATGGCATCATTCCACCATTGAATCCAACCTATATCATTATGGGGCCAAGGCTCAAGATTCCATATCTACAGAATGTGTGACATAGTGGACTTGTGCATCAGCACAGACGTGTTAAGAAAAAATTGCGTCTGAGTAGCTCTCCTGGCTTGGGACTGCCAGGTAATGGAAAAATAAATGGGGAAATGATCAGACAAGGTAACGTCTGTCAGAGGAATGACAGGTAAGCCTCGATCTTCAGAAAAAGAGAAAAAAGATTGAGCCGTTATCATAGCACGATCCAGTCTCTTGAATATGCGGTCAGAACCTGCTCAAAAATTGGACCAAGACCCCACCCTGCTGACGGCGGTTAACATTGGGATCAAAAAGCCTTAATTTATTGCGCATGTGATACCAGGCTTCTCTCTCCCCAGCTGCCCAGCGAAAAGGCAAAATGCCCTCCTTGTCAGTGGCTAGCTCAACCATATTAAAGTCCCCACATATAACCCAAGTAGCTGGAGGAAAGTTGTCTGCCAACCAGTACCATAATTGAGATCTTTCAAGAGCATCATTAGGGGCATAAACATTAATGATACCAAAAGAATGATTGTGCAAAGAAAGCAAAATCCAGCTAACACGTTGCTTCAGGTCAGAACCATGAGCAATAACACAAGAATGCAGGTGAGGTGACAGAAAAGTAATTACTCCACCTTTTCCAGCTTCATGCTGAGAAGAAAAAACAATGCCGTCCGGCCATATGACACGACAGGCAGAGTTAAGCAAAAATTTTGAAATTTTAACTTCTTGTAAACATAGCACGTCTAGAGACTGAAGTCTGTGGTGAGTATCACGAACATAGTACTTTCTGGGGAGGTCAGTTAAACCTCACACGTTTCAGGACAAAAAATTCATAAAAACTCCTGCATGGCTTCCTCATCCTCAAGAGAGAAGCTATTCTGCAAATAAGCTGGAACCGAACCAAAACTGGGGAGGAGTTCTCCAGAGGTCAACCGCCTTTTATTCGATTCTACCGTGTGGCCATCAGGACTGCGGGACCGACGCATAGTCTTGGAAGAGAGCACTGGAGCCGCTGGTGGTGCAGGCACCACTTCTGGAGTAGGTGGCACTGCAGTCAAGCGCATCCCCTGTGAAACAGGGTTTGACACAATAGGCACCATTGGTGGCACATCACCTGGTGAGGAATGACTAATGAGCGCAACTGGAGATGGCACAACAGCTTCAGAAGCTGGTGGCGTCTTAGGGCCTGAGGCATTCCGGCCTTTACGCATAACGATAGTCCATTCTTCTTTCTTTCCAGCCTCGGCGGTTTTAGCCGGCGCGTCTTTAGGCACGGGTTTCACCCGAGGGGTAACCAGGGGGCAGTCCTTGATCTTGTGCTCTGCTGACTGACACCGATAGCAGGTGTTGGGTAGATTCAAATAGAGCACCTTTTGCGAGATGGTGAGAGCACCAATCTGAATTTCAACAGTATCCTTGAGGTCCCTAGAAAGGTCAACCTCAACACAGACCCGCTTCTGGGGATGAGCATTGAAAAATTTATCATGTTCCATGATAATGACTTTGCGTAGGGTCTTAGCAATAGACTCAATGAACGGCCAGCATGGCAAAGGGAGACCAGGGAACTCAACCCAAATAGGAACCCTAAGTTTTTTATCGTCAGAGACAGTAAAGTCTCGAGACCACCTCTGAAAAACTAGCAGGGAGGACCGGACATTCCAGGGACCACGGTTAAAAACCACGTCCGTCTGAGAAGGGTTAGCAAACCTGAAAAGGAAAAAACCTTTGGTAAGGTTTTGCACACTGTCAAGACGGACCCCATGAGGGGTCTAGCTCTTGTTGACCCAATCCTTGAGTATACTTTCAGAAGGAGTGCGACCCACAAAGTAACCAATCAGCGTATGCTTTTCTAACCATTCACAAGCAGAATCAAACTCCTGAAGATTGAGAACAATATCAAGGTTACCTCGTGGAAGACCTTCGGGATGAACTTGCAGGGACGTTTGTTTGGCGGAGGCGTCATGGCAGTCCGAAGCATCAACTCGAGCACCAGCATCAACTGCTGGGCTAAAGTTGGCCGGGGCCATACTAAAGGCTAACCCTAATGAATCCCACAGTAAATGCGGTATGACAGATGGAAAACTCAGAGCTAAAATGTAGAAAGTACGCCTTTCACCCGTTTTTCAAAAACCCTCAAAATGATCAATAATATTGTTTTTGAATAAAAGTTTGAAAAATAATTGATTAACCCATAAATCAATTGTTTTATTTTTCAAAATCAATTAAGTTAGAAAATAAATCACTTTATTATTAAACTAATTCATATTAAAACATGCACAATCAGAAAAGCAGACAACTATCAATTATCAATTAAATCTAAACTCTATTTTGAGTTAAACTCTGCTTTTGCATATTTTTGTGAGTTAAATATCCTTTATTTAAAAATAACTCAAAAATCAACCTGAGTTATTTGACTGATTTATGGCTTTTTTTCATGCACCTCCAAAGCCCTGGATTTCTATAAAATCAAGGCTCAGCTCTTCACATCTCATCTCATGAATTTGCAAACTTACTCTACAAGAATCATAGCATATCAAATTTGAAGAATTTGAACGATTGAAGCTTGAAGAATCATCTTGGGAATTCAAGTTTGTGAGATCATCATTATTTTACATAGCATTGCATATCATATTAGAATTTCATTTCTAGATTAGTATATCATATCATTTTTTACATATCATAGATTTCATATCATTTTTCATCACAATTGCATCTAAAAACCAAAAAAATAGATTAATTGCATTCATTACATATCTAGATTTTGTATTCAAATCCTTCATTTAGGTGTCATCAAGGTCACTAATCTTGATTACAATCTAAGAACATCATACTCGCACCTATTAGAAGGTAGTAAATCGCCTGGTTAGTTTAGTGTTCAATTCATTTCAGCTTTCATTTTTGCTAACCTCTAATGTTTTACTGAAGTGTTGTGTCTACAGAATAGGTACAAAATTCACACACACATTTCTGGCACCCACCATGGGGCCTTGATATGGGTTTCCAATTCAATTCTATCAATTTCTGTCTTTTCTTCTCAATTTCTGAGTCAAAACTATGATTTTTAAATTCTGTCCATACAATTTTCGTATGAGTTTCTGACAAAATTCATCTCAGACTATACCCACTATCGTACGATAGTCTATTGGATCGAGAATCATGCCAAACTATACACACTATCATTTGGAAGTTAAACTGTTGTATCATCATACACCCAGTGTCGTATGAGTTTCTAGACTATCGTCTGGAAGTAGACCCATTGTCGTACGAGTTTTGGCACCAAGTTTTCATTGTCATTTCATTTTTTAGAGCAGTTTGTCAGATTTGATTTTTAAATTTTGACTAACGGCTAATCTTAATAATTGAAATTCTCTATTTTTTATTGACTCTTGCTGGTTTTGATTGGAAAAAGTGCAAGAATTGCTAAAAATAGGTAAAAATCTACTAAGCGTGCTGTGAGGAATTCAGGTAATCTTCTTAGCTGATAAGACTTTGATTTTGGATCTAAAACAAACATCTCATGTGTCTAGCTTGAGTGACTTTTATTGCTTTCCTATCACAGACTTCATTTGGGCTCTAAAAATGAACATAGATTTGCTTTCAGCATCTTTGTTACACATAGTAAATAGGCCCTATGAACACTATTCGCGGCTCTTGAGAGAGTGAGTTTCCAGTGAAACTCTTCTCAATGAAGGAACCCTTGTAGGTAGGGAGGATATTGAGGGAGTCTCACGTTCCACTAGATTCATGTGTCTTCAACTTTTGATCTAGGCATTCTCTCTCCAAAGAGGTTAATAGATCACGAGGGGTTGACATCATAGATCTGTGTGAGATAATCTTAGTCTTAGCGTGTCAGATTTATCTATCTACTTTGTTTGGGTTAAAAGTGAAAAGGCTAGGGGATTATGCTCTACTTCCTTTTTGGATAGTACCAAAAACCCAAATCCTTGAATCTGGAACTAGTCTCCATGTGGTATATCTTGTGAGTCACCTTTAGAGAGGGTTAATCGTAGTGGACATTCCCTTAATTGGGTCAACCACATTGATGGAACCTCAAGCAATAATAGCCATTTTCATCGTGGTAGTGACAACTGCTATATAAATGTCTTTGTGGAAGAAATCTTCATAGGTTTGGTTCATTGTTGGGTTGTCAGATCTCCCTAGCAGCTCCTGATTGATTAAATTCTCAAACTGTGTCAAAACCCTGGTGCACCAGGATTGGTGTTCACCCCTTTGGATCATAAAAGTTGTAGAGTCAGACCATTACTAAAAACCATAGCGAGGCCAAATCTTTATTTTCAAGAATATGTGCATTATTGCAAAACTTTTGTGAACATACACAATTAGCACTCTTGGAGATTAGCACAATTTAGTCACTTGATTGTTCATGCGCAAGGTTGCTTTTGCCCTTGTTCATTATTTTCAGACGTGCTTGAAATCACTTGCTTGCTATTTTGGGTGCTTGTTTATCTATTTGGTTACTAAAAATGAATAAATATGGTCTACTCTTCAAATCTGGACAGTACCATTTGCAAACAGTACAAAACTAAAAACCCTAAATTTGCAAAATTTGAAGTGAAATTCCTTTCTGGAGTCAAAAGTCATCTCAGGAGGTCAAAAAGTCATACGAGTTTTTATCAAATGTCATTTCATTACTGCCCAACTATTGTATGGTAAAGAACCCAGTGTCGTACGAGTCTTTCTACCAGTCAAATTCAAAAAGTCAAATCCTGCTAGCAACTATCGTACAAGCTTTTCAACTATCATTTCATAGCATACCCACTGTCGTACGAGTCTGCAAAGTGTTGTTTGGGAAAATTTTGAAAGTTGTCAGAAAATTGTCAAAATTGCCAGATACTTAGCTTTTTTAGCCTATTTCTAGACCCTGTCGAACAAATCACTGTGTCAGGAATAGAGTAGTAGCTATTGAGAATCCTATCATTTTCCAAAAGTGGCCTTTTGAATCCGATTCAGCCTTCTATTTAATTGATTTGAGTCCTTTTCATCCTATGTCAAAACCTTGTCAGATCTATCAATCTTCTATCCAATCTTCAAAAATAGACTAAGTGTTATGAACTTGTGTTCGCTATCTTTTGGGAAATCTACCCATACATCTAGGGCATAGTATCCTTCACCCATGTCTAATCAAATCTTCAAACCAATCATAATCTTGACCAGGTTGCGTCATCTGATTTTCTTGCATCAAATCATTCTTCAGTTATCTTCATCCTATTCTCTTCACTTCACCTAAGGTTAATGGTGGAAACCAGAGCTTCCTCACATAACAAATTAGGAGAGACATCTCAGACCTTACCTTTGACTAATATCCAGGGTCCAACTCTTGAGCAACTCATCAATTCTAGTCTTTACGAGGACGACGGTCTTGGCAACTTTTGATTAAAAACTGGTTACATACCTCCTCCATCAACCCACGGAGGTAATCAATAAACTCCTCCTTGATATATCTTAGGGAGTCCCAAAACTCCTACCATGTCTCAAGCAGGGACAAATCACGGCTCTCAAGGAGCTCATTCCCAACATGGTGTAGATCAGGAACCCACACCTGAAGAAATTGCCCGATATCAAAATGATGATGAATTCAAGAAAATGATGAGGCATTTCTTGAAAGAAAATAGAGAAACATACCTTTTCTAGTTAGCTCATCAAGGAGCTAAGCTTCCTCCTAATTTTAATGTCAAAGATATCATCACACATGAAGAAAAAACTCTGATAACGACCATGATGAAATAGATGCATGCTTTACAAGTCAAACTCAATAAACTCAAAAAAGAGAAGGAACCCAAGGAGTTCTCCATGGAGGCTCTATGTCTTTTTCCATTTGATAAAGACTTGTACATGCCACCATTTCCAAAAAGAGTGGAGATGCCAAAGTATGATAAATATGACAAACACTATAATCCTCAAGATCATGTTAGAGAGTTCTGTACACAATCCATGGAGTTCATGCATGAACTGACCTATCTGATATGCCTCTTTCCTAGATCTCTGGGTGGAGCATCCATTCATTAGTTTTCTAGATTGCCTCCTACGATTAAAACTTTTGAGGATTTGATTAAACTATTTTATCAATAATACTCCTACAATATTCAACACTCGGTCACCATGATCGATATTTGTAACCTCAAGCAATATCCAGGAGAACCATTCCTAACATTCCTCAAGAGGTGGTGAAAGAAGTTCTCTCTATATGCTAGACCAATTCCCGAAATGGAGAAACTCGAAATTTTTATCAATAACCTTTTTCTAGAGATCAACTACCCATTACAAATGCAAGATCATACATCTTTTGAAAAAATGGTAGATAATGCAATCAAGATTGAGAAAGTACTTGTTAAGAAAGGAGATATCATGCTTCAAAAGGACAAATACAAATCTAGATCTAGTTCCAAAGATAAGAACAAAAATTGGAACAAGAACAAAGGCATTGTCATAGATGGCATTGTTGACACTATCTGTGCCCCTTCAAAGGCACCAGCCTACAACCTAACTCTTGGTTCCCAAGCCATTAAAGCTTCAGAACAAAAGTCATCTGAACCATTCCAAAAGAAGCTAGAATACAAATCTTGGGATAAAAAGTGAAAGTTCACTCCTCTTGGAGAATCTTTAGAATCAGCTATGAGAACTCTACTGGCTGATAACATTATCTCTTTGCCAGTAATCCAACAATCTAATCCAGACCCTAAGCCACATTGGTGGAAAGAAAATGAATTCTGTGATTTCCATCGAGGTAAAGGTCATAAAATGAATAACTACTTACGCTTGAAACATACCATTCAAGATCTAATTGATAGGGGAGACATCACAGTTGACAATCCTAAGAGCAACAATGATCATACAACATTCACAGAACCATTTTTGAAACATGGTCAAGAAGTTTCATCTTCTCAACCTAATATGGGGGTAAAGGTCAATTATGCTTACCCTGGAAATAATGTCATTATCAATATGGTTGAACCTTGTCTCTCTGAACATTGCAATGTCATCACAATTGTGTGAAGAGATAGAGATCATTCTTTAGCTAACACAGTTATTAGATCACAAGCTCAGGCACATCTGAATGGACAAATCCCAGATTCTTCTAATGTCCCTAAGATACCCTTCAATCTTTCATCTGCTTCCAAATAGAAGGCTGCTTCTAAATCTTCCAATCCAAAGGATACAAGGCCTACATCTTATAGCATTGTTCAACAACTCTAGCACACTAATGCCAAAATCTCTATGTTTGAGTTGCTTTGAATATCCCCAGCTCACAAAGCTATGCCAAACAAAGCTTTGCTTGGTTCCAATGTTCCTGATGACCTTGATTTAGACAAGTTCCAGACTGTGGTTGGACATCTTACATCTTTGCAATATATCTCCTTTTCAGAGGAAGATGACAACTCCTTGAGTCACCCACATAACCAGCCCTTGCATATAGAGGTCTTGATCCAAAATCATAGAGTCAAATGTGTGTTGATAGATGGGGGCGCTGGCCTAAACATTTTTTCTTACAACTTGATCACACAATTGGGATTTTTAGAATTGGCTATTGATCCTTGAAAGAAGATAACCATAAAAGCCTATGATGAACAAGAAAGATCTTCTAAAGGCACCATTGTCTTATCCATCTGAGTGGGTCTAGTTATCAGAGATACCATATGTCAAGTCCTTGATCTACCTTTGGCTTACAACATTCTTCTAGGGAGACTGTGGATACATGAAATGCAAGCTATTCCTTCTACATTCCACCAACATTTGAAATTTCCTTATGGAGGAGTAGAGGTCACTATTCTAGTAGACATATCCACCACTTGCAATACATTGAAGGAAAGTGTGGATAAACTTTTGCCCAATAACAGAGAATCTTCTGTTAAGTCCACAAAAGAAGCATCCACTTCTAAAATGGAAGATATTACCAAAGATGTCCATATCAAAGAAAATAGTATGGGAGAATATACTATAGAGCCAGTCTTATCTTTAACATCTCTCCCTATTTCACCTAAGTCTTATGGGCAATCTTTGAAATAGTCCAAACTAGAATCTAAAGAACCCCTTGAGGTATATAAGAAGAATTTTGTAGCAGAACAAGTCTCGAAGCAAGAATTTGAAGAGGATGAAGCTGTGCTTGCATGGCTATACAAAGATGAATCTGAATGCCATGATATTCAAACTAGTCACTCAATGGTCCTAGAAGATCCTTCTAAGTCATATGGCCCAGGAGATAAATTAATAGCTAAGATGGGATATTCAGGTAAAGGACCTCTAGGAGTCAGAGGAAAAGGTCTTGAGGCACCTCTCCCACATACTGGTAGAGAAAATAAAGATAAAGTTGGCTTAGGATTTAAAAAGAAACCCTTTCACCTCAAAGGTAATTGTGCCCATGTCATAGAGCAAATCACACTAGGAGAAGCCCTTCTTAGAAAAAAGAAATAGAACCATTAGATAGTGATTCAGATGGCTCAAAACTCATTCCTTATGAAAAATTGCCTAAAGAGATCAAAGACCTTCTTGATGCAGAAGATGATCCTATCAGAAGAATCAATGTAGTAGAAACACAAGAACCTACTATAAAGCAAGAAATAGTTGCCACACAAGAACTAGCTAATCTCAAAACTAATCAAGAGGATCAAGAAGAAGGTGGTAGTTATTCTGAAACTGATTCCCATGAGTATGAATTCAAATCAGAAGCTGAGGGTAACCCTTCTTAGGGTATTCACCCTGACTTTACTCATGTTCTAAGATTTCCTAGAGATCCTGAATCAAAAGCTGAATCAAATGACTATAAATGGGGAGCCATTCCAGAGGAAGATGAGCTTATTACATAGAAACATGTTGATGTTATTCAATAATATGCACCTAATCCCAATGTAAGTCTAGAATGAAATGATGAACCTATCGAGTCTGATCCACCTATGGCTGAATTGGATTCCCACAATGACATTAAGCCTATTCACAAATTGAATGTCTTAAGTTCTAATATCACCTTTGAACTTGAGCATCGAGTTAGGACCAATGATGATAGATCCATATCCGTAAATACTATCTCCCAATCTTTCCCCACTTTGACTATCCAATATCCAGAACTTATTGATCAAACCTCCACAGATTCAAGCCATGGTATTTATACCTTCCCAAATGACTATGCCCTTGCTTGATACCTCAATGTAGTTGAGCCTATGAGTACTTCCATCGGTGAACCAAGCGTTAGCATGACAGAGTCGAACATCAACTATCTTAGTCAGAAAAATAAGAATAAGAAAAAAAAAAGAAAAGGAGTTCTGAGGGTGAAAACCACTTTGTGGCAGTCTCAAAACCTACAAAAGTAAAAAGAAAAGACATATCTGAAGGTGAAAACCTCTCTGAGGTACCTAAGGATGAGATATTTGATATCCTTCTGAGTCATTTACAGGACATATTTCCAATTCTAATTGAGCCCACTCAATCTATCAATTTGAGTACAACAGAGGAACCACAATTGGTACATGTAGCACAATTATTATTAGAAGAAGAGAAGCAAAAATTTACTACATTCCTAACAGAGAAAAATATCAGTTTTGCATGGAAATACTCAGATATGCAAGGGTTGGATCCTAATCTTATCATGCATCATTTATCTATAGCCCCTAATGTAAAACCCATCAAGCAAAAATTGAGAAAGATGCATCCTCATGTTGCACTCTTGGTAAAAGCTGAATTAAAGAAGCTACTAAAAGTTGGGTTCATCTGTGTTATAGACTATGCTGAATGGATCTCTAATATTGTACCTATTTCTAAACCAGATGGTTCAATCGGAGTGTGCACAGACTTTAGAGATGTGAATAGAGCGTGCCCTAAGGATGATTTTCCACTACCTAACATTGATATGATATTGGACATGACTGCAGGTTTCGATATGTACTCCTTAATGGATGGTTTCTCTGGATATAACCAAATAAAAATTGCTCTAGAGGATCAAGAGAAAATTGCTTTCACATGTGCATGGGGTACCTTCTGTTGGAATGTCATGCCATTTGGGCTTAAAAATGCCGGTGCTACATATCAAAGAGAAATGACATCTATTTTCCATGACATGATGCATCAAACTATGGAAGATTATGTTGATGATACTTTAGCAAAATTTATGATTAGAATTGAACATCTAAAGGACTTGAGCATGATCCTAGATAGAATGAAAAAGTTTAGTCTCTAATTAAATCCTAAGAAGTGTGCTTTTGGTGTCACTTCTGGAAAGCTCTTAGGATACATAGTTTCAAAGAAGGGCATTGAAGTTGATCTAGCTAAAGTCAAGGCTATAATAGAGATGCAACCTCCCAGTCAAATGTGAACATTACAAAGGAGGGTACAATCTATCAGAAGATTCATATCGCAGCTTGCTGATATATCACAACCTTTTAAAAAAACATTACATAAAGGTGTGACTTTTGCATGGAATGAAGAATGTGAGAACAACTTTAACCATATCAAGAAGTATCTATCAAATCCTCCTGTCTTGATGCCTCCTATTCATGGGAAGCCTTTGATCTTATATGTCTCCGCTATAGATACATCACTGGGGGCATTGCTAGCACAACATGATGAGAACAAAAAGGAAAGAGATATATACTATATCAGTAGGACATTGGTTTCATATGAGAATAACTATTCAATGATTGAGAAGGCTTGTCTAGCTGTGATCTTTGCATCACAAAAATTGAGACACTACATGTTAGCTCATACCACACATTTGGTAGCTAAAATTGATCCACTAAAGTACCTACTAAGCAAAGCTGCCCTCATGGGTAGATTAGCCAAATGGGTCTTGCTCTTAAGTGAATTTGACATTCAATATGTGGAAAGAAAATCTATAAAAGGATAGGTTATTGTTGATCAATTAGCAGATGCACCTATGATTGATAATACACCAATGTAAATGGAATTTTTAGATTCCTCTATTATGACTCTTTCTTCTAGAGAATGGCAGTTATTCTTTGATGGCTCCTATACATAGAATGGATCAGGAGTAGGCATATTGTTCATAACTCCTCAAGGATACTCAATCCCAAAAGCATTTAGATTAAAGTTCCCTTGCACAAACAACATTGTTGAATATGAAGCCCTTTTGAATGGTATGAAAATAGCGATTGAATGGAGGATAACAGAACTACACATTCATGGAGACTCACAACTTGTTATCCATCAAGTCAATGATGTGTACCAAACTAAGGATGAAAAGCTCATTCCTTACAAGAGAATGGTAGATGATCTCAAGAAGTATTTCCTATCTATCACATTTGAGCAAATTCTTAGAACAGAGAACAAGGTTGCCGATGCAATGGCAACGCTATCTACTTTATTACAGTAGCCTAGATATGATAGATAGGAAATACTTCTTGAGATAGGAAATGCCTCCCAATATGTCATCATTGGTCACGATCTATACAAATGAGGTTTAGATGGTACGCTACTTAGATGTTTAGAATGGGAAGAGTCTCAATGTGCATTAGAGGAATTCCATGAAGGTATTTGTGTGTCACACTTGAATGGTTTAACACTAGCTCAAAAACTTATTAAGGCTAGGTAGTATTGGCCTGAAATGGAGAAAGAGTCTATCAAATTTACTAAGAACTATCAAAAATGCTAAGTGCATGGAAACTTAATTCATGCTCCGGGGAGAGATCTAATTCCCTTTACTACACAATGGCCTTTTCAACAATGGGCATTTGATCTTATAGGGTCCATTCATCCTCATTCTTCTAATGGACATACCCATATAATCACAGCTACAGATTATTTTACAAAATGGGTAGAAGCAGTCCCTTTGACACAAGCAACTGGAAAGAAAATATCTTTGTTCATATTGAACTATATCATGTGCAAATATGGGATACCTCATTCCATAATCACATATAATGGTGGGAAATTCAAGAACAAAGACCTAGATGATCTATGTGCCAAATTCACGATCACACAACACTGGTCTTCTATCTACTATCCCCAAGGGAATGGACAAGCAGAGGCTTCTAACAAGAATCTATTGAAAATCTTGCACCGTACAGTCAACAAAATAGGAAGAGACTGGCATCTCATGATCAATCCAACTCTCTGGGCCTATAGAACAAGTATCAGAATGCCCACTCGGGCTACACCATTCACTTTAGTTTATGGGTCTGAAGCGGTACTACCTATTGAGGTTGAAATCCCATCACTAAGAATCAGAATGCATGGTCTAGTAACTGATGATGACTACAGAGTGTCTAGGTTGCAAGAACTTGAACTACTAGATGAGTGCAGACAAGCAGCGTATGATCATCTCAGAGTATATCAGAAGAGAATGTCTAGAGGTTACAACAAGAAAGTCAGACACGGAGAATTTCAGGTTGGTGATCTAGTCTTGAGAGAGAATCCTAAAAATCAATCACATCGAGAACGCAAGGGGAAGTTTGAACCCAACTGGTTGGGTCCCTTTGTAATCACTGCTACTTTTGGCTCTAGTGCCTATCAACTATCAATGACTGAAGGAGAACAGCTCTGAGAACCAATCAACATTCTCCATCTAAAGAAATTCTACACCTAAGGCATTTAGTCTATGGTAAAATGTCCTGAAAAAATCATAAAAATCTAAAAAAGTCCTGAAAAAATGAACATCTTTTGTGAAAACCTAGCAATAGGCACCTTGATGATTCACAAAAAAAGTGAAAAATATCAAAAGTACAAAAAAATTGAAAAAATGAAAAATACAAAAAAATGAGAAAAAGAAAAAGTGCCTTGGTGAAAACCTAGAAACAGGCGCCTTGGTAGGAAAAATAGAATCTCTACCAAGATGGTGAAAACCCAGCAAACGGGTGCCACTTGTTTCAAAATGCTCCATCTATCAGCATAATCTTGGTCTTTCCCAGCTTTCAGTCTTGCTTTAGTTTGTACATATCTCCCAGTTTGTTTCTGCATTCTTATTTTCAATAAGTCAGTCTGTACACCAATCAGCTCAAGCGTCTATATCCTATCAATGTTCAAACTTGGGGGCAATCAATGTCATATCCTATGATCTCCAGTGTATCTTAGACGAGTCATATCCAGTCAGAGTCCTTTGAAGCTTCATCCGAGTCAGCCTGTATGTCTTGTCTCCAGAAAGGATTTTGCATCTACAACAATGCAATCAAACATCAAACACAAACTGAAAACAATATGTGCTTTTTCATGCTTTTATCTCCTTGTATGCTTACTGATTCACATTGAGATTTTTGCATATTGTGTCCCTTTGATCTCTTTGATGATGTCTTTTATAGGATTTAGAGAGTGATGACTGGGGGCATAATCTTTTTCTTTGTCTTCTACTTGTATGTGAAAATCTAATAACTTTGGAAATTTTGGATTGAAATGGTGTCTGACTGTAAGAGCCTCTATCTCAAATTGGATGGCCATGCATACCTCGACCATTGATACCCAAAAAATTCAAGGGAGTTTGATCTAACTATTGTCTTTTTGAGTAATTTCTTTCTCCTACTGTGAAACGCGATCTTACCTAAGGATGTGAATGATAAAGGGTCACTACGGGTAATTCACATTGGATTTGGAATGATCTCTTGACTGCTTGATGTGTTTGTAATGCAAGGTGTATTCAGGTCATCGCGACGTTTATGTTTTGATGCTTATACAAATTGCTATATAAAAAATGGACATGATATTCAGGTCATCCTGGCATTTGTGCCTTGGTGCTTATATCTAATCCAACATTCTGAAAACAAAATCAATATTCATATATCCATAGTTGCCTAACCAGTGGGTGTTTATTGATTCATGTGCATACAAATCGATATTCATATGTCTATGGTTTCATAACTAGTGGACATTGTATTGATTTATCCGGTTACCTAAAAATTCAATGATGAGAATAATCAACACATGATCAGTCACTAGGTCCTAGGTCTTAGGTTGCATTTCATACTACATGTCTCTTTGCATTTTTGCATGTTTGCATGATCTCACAATGGCTCAACGAACTTCAAATGCTTAAACAATTCTTCAAATCGCATCTTCAAATCTAACAAGAGTTGAATCTCACATGAAGGTTCCTCCAACGAAATAGCAAGTAGAATCCTTTTTCAGGATCAAAATCGAAATCTAAGATCATTCATATTATTAACTACTTGCATAATCGACCTTCAATCATCATAAAAATCCAGAATTCAACTTAACTGATTATCTTCCATCAAACTATCAAAATTTCAACTTGGTCACCCATGGTCAAGTCATGGTTTAACCTAGTCAAACTTGGTCTTCTAGACCTCTAAACGATGCAGAATGCATTCTCAAACTTGTACAACCACTTCTCAAATCAATTAACATGCTTCTGAACTATTCAATGCTAACTTTTCTTGTCAGATTTCAATTTTCATCCTGAAGGGGGCATGGTATTGCACATCATTCAAAGTCTGTAATCAAATTTGAAATCATATCTTTCCTCAATAATCAAGACAACAACCACGTCTAGTTGTTGATTCATCAAAAAGACCTCATCGCTTGGGGCTAATCAATCATCGCTCGGGGCATATCAGATTCATCAAGATCCATATCAATCTGGTATTCTCCTAATCTTGTAAATTGTATCAGTTTTTGTAACTATCAGTTCAATTGTGTTATTTCCTTGGTTCTTCAAAAACTGAAGGATTCAGATGTGATACCAATGTGATTCTTATCAAAAATTGGGTCTGGAATCGGTCACTCACTTCTTCGCAATCATAAGGTTCAAAATCAGGTGTTTTGACCCTTTTTCGCAATCATCGGTTCATTGTTGTTATAGTTAACATTATCTTTGGTCATTCAGGACCTATTATCTTCATATCAATTTCAAATCAATTTCTGTCTCATATCAACTTCAATTTCAAACATCAGTTTCAACATCATACAGAGACTGACTTTGAACCACTGCGCTTCGCACAACAATTAAATGAGGGGCAAAATGTAATACCCCAAAAATGGGCTATAGGTTCATTAATCTCCTATATCGACACATCAAACAAAATCAGCATCAAAGTCCTAACCTAAGGCACATCTAAACATCATCAAATCCTAATTGATTATCATAAATTCTGCATCGAGAAATATTCCTAGCAATATTCCTATTTATCATAATTATCTTTAATTTAATGATTATTTGGCGATAAATCCAATTTATCCTAAAGTTTGATTAATTGAATATTCTCAATATTTAATTAATTAGATTTAATTCTACCACTTAATTGTTTAATTGAAGTTAATTATATTTATTCATAAATTGTATTATTTAATTTTGACAATAAATCTAAAATCCTATGAATAATTGATTAAATTTTTATTTAATTAATTAAAGCAAGTTGTCAATTTTTAATAATATTTTTTTTAAATAAAAGTTTGAAAAATAATTGATTAACCCATAAATCAATTGTTTTATTTTTCAAAATTAGTTAAGTTAGAAAATAAATCACTTTATTATTAAATTAATTCATATTAAAACATGCACAATCAGAAAAGCAGACAACTATCAATTATCAATTAAATCTAAACTCTATTTTGAGTTACTCTGCTTTTGCATGTTTTTGTGAGTTAAATATCCTTTATTTAAAAATAACTCAAAAGTCAACCTGAGTTATTTGAGTGATTTATGGCTTTTTTTCATGCACCTCCAAAGCCCTGGATTTCTATAAAATCAAGACTCGGCTCTTCACATCTCATCTCATGAATTTGCAAACTTACTCTACAGGAATCATAGCATATCAAATTTGAAGAATTTGAACGATTGAAGCTTGAAGAATCATCTTGGGAATTCAAGTTTGTGAGATCATCATTATTTTACATAGCATTACATATCATATTAGAATTTCATTTCTAGATTAGTATATCATATCAGTTTTTACATATCATAGATTTCATATCGTTTTTCATCACAATTGCATCTAAAAACCAAAAAAATAGATTAATTGCATTCATTACATATCTAGATTTTGTATTCAAATCCTTCATTTAGGTGTCATCAAGGTCACTGATCTCGATTACAATTTGAGAACATCATACTCGCACCTATTAGAAGGTAGTAAATCACCTAGTTAGTTTAGCATTCAATTCATTGCAGCTTTCATTTTTGCTAACCTTTAATGTTTTACTGAAGTGTTGTGTCTACAGAACAGGTACAAAATTCACACACACAACTGTAATACCCTAAAAATGGGCTATAAGTTCATTAACCTCCTACATCGACATATCAAATGAAATTGACATCAAATTCCTAACCTAAGGCACATCTGAACATCATCGAATCTTAATTGATTATCCTAAATTCTGCATCAGGGAATATTCCTAGTAATATTCCTATTTATCTTAATTATCTTTGATTTAATGATTATTTGGCGATAAATCCTATTTATCCTAAAGTTTGATTAATTGAATATTTTCAATATTTAATTAATTAGATTTAATTATGCCACTTAATTGTTTAATTGAAGTTAATTCTATTTATTCCTAAAGTGAATTATTTAATTTTGACAATAAATCCAAAATCCTATGAATAATTGATTAAATTCTTATTTAATTAATTAAAGCAAGTTGTCAATTTTTAATAATATTGTTTTTGAATAAAAGTTTGAAAAATGATTGATTAACCCATAAATCAATTGTTTTATTTTTCAAAATCAGTTAAGTTTGAAATAAATCACTTTATTATTAAATCAATTCATATTAAAACATGCACAATCAGAAAAGTAGACAACTATCAATTATCAATTAAATCTAAACTCTATTTTGAGTTGAACTTTGCTTTTGCATGTTTTTGTGAGTTACATGTCCTTTATTTAAAAATAACTCAAAAATCAACCTGAGTTATTAGAGTGATTTATGGCTTTTTTTTCATGCACCTCCAAAGCCCTATATTTCTATAAATTAAGGCTTCGGCTCTTCATTTGAGATCAATCCATCTACGAATTGCACACTCACGCTATCGAATTGGAGACTGAAGAATCGATCTTGAGAATTCAAGTTGTTGTGAGATTTTCATTGGTTATTGCATAGTTTTCATATCATTTCTTAGCTTAGTTTCCATACCAGTTTTTCATATCATATTAGCATAGATTCATATCAAGTTTTCATCATATTATTGCATAGAAAAATGAAAAAAATAGATTAATTGCATTCATTCCATATCTATATTTTGCATTCAAATCCTTCATTTAGGTGTCATCAAGGTCACTGATCTTGGTACAATCTGAGAATACATACTCACATCTACTAGAAGGTAGTAAATCACTTGGTTAGTTTAGTTTCAATTATTGCACGATTTTGATTTCAGCTAACCTCTAATATTTTACTGAAGTGTTGTGTCTACAGTACAAGTACAAAATTCACACACACATTTTTGGCGCCCACCGTGGGGCCTTGAAACGGGTTTCCCTTCAAATTTTATCAATTTCTATCATTTCTTATCTTTTTCTGTTCCCAGCTACAATTTTTTATTCTTTGTCTGTACAATTTTCGTATGAGTTTTGTTAGAAACTCATACCAGGAAATACCCACTATCATACGATAGTTGGTTTGATCAAGGATCGCATAAGTAGAAACCCACTGTTGTTTAGAAGCTCGATTGTCGTTTGATCTGATACCAGTGTCGTACGAGTTTCTAGATTGTTGTCTGGAAGGTAACCCACTGTCGTACGAGTTTTAGTGCCAGAGTTCAATTGTCATTTCACTTTTTCAAGCAGTTTGTTAGATTTGGTTTTTAGATTTCGACTAACAGCTAACCCTAACAATTGAAATTCTTTGTTTTTGATTAATTTTCACTGGTTTTTGATTGGAAAAAGTGCAAGAATTGCTATAAGTAGGTAAAAATCTACTAAGCACATTGTGAGGAATTTAGGTAACCTTCTCAGCTGATAACATTTTGATTTGGATTAAAATGAACATCTTGCGTGTCTAGCTTGAGTGTCTTTCTTTTCCATATCACACATTTCATTTGGGCTCTAACAAAAATGAACATAAATTTGCTTTCAGCATCTTTGTTACACATAGTAAATAGGCCCTATGAACACTATTTGTGGCTCTTGAGAGAGTGAGTTTCTAGTGAAACTCTTCTCAACAAAGGAACCCTTGTAGGTAGGGAGGATACTGAGGGAGTCTCACGTTCCACTAGATCTGTGTGTCTTAAACTTTTGATCAAGACATTATCTCTACAAAGAGGTTGATAGATCATAAGGGGTTGATGTCATAGATCTTTGTGAGATAATCTTGGTCTTAGCGTGTCGGATTAATCTATCTTCTTTGTTTGGGTTAAAAGTGAAAAGGCTAGGGCATTATGCTCTACTTCCTTTTTGGATAGTACCAGAAACCCAAATCCTTGAATCTGGAACCAGTCTCCATGTGGTATATCTTGTGAGTCACCTTTAGAGAGGGTTAACCATAGTGGACATTCCCTTAATTGGGTCAACCACATTGACAGAACCTCAAGCGGTAATAGCCATTTTTGCCGTGGTAGTGACAACCGCTATATAAATGTCATGTTGGAAGAAATCTCCAAAGGTGTGGTCTGTTATTGGGCTATCAGATCTCCCTAGCAAATCCTAAAGATTAAGTTCTCGGACTGTGTCAAAACCCCGATGCGCCTGGATTGGAGTTCGCCCTCTTGGATCATAAAATTTGTAGAGTCAAACCATTACTAAAAACCCTAGTGAGCCCAAATTTTCATTTTCTAAGAATATGTGCATTAATGCAAAACTTTTTGGAACCTACACAATTAGCACTTCTAAGGATTAGCACAAATAAGTCACTTGATTGTTCATGCACAAGGTTGCTTTTTCCCTTGTTCATTATTTTTAGACATGCTTGAAATCACTTGCTTATTGTTTTGCATGCTTTCTTATCTATCGGGTTACTAAAAATGAACAAATCTATTACAATCCTCAAATCTGGACATTGAAATTTGCAAACAATCTAAAACTGAAAATCCAAAATTTGCAAAAATTGAAGTAAAACACCTTCTGGAGTCAATAGTCATTTTGTAAAGTCAGAAAGTCGTATGACTTTTGGCTATTGTCATTTCGAAACCCCCAGATTGTCGTATGGTATCAGGTATATTGTCATACGAGTTTTGTTGCCAATCAATTTCAAAAAGTCAAAATTCCTGCTATCAGCTATCGTGCAAGTTTTTCTATAGTCATACGAGTTTTTTAATTGTTGTTTCATGCTATACCCATTGTCATACGAGCTTGCAGAGAGTCGTTTGAAAATTTTCAAAAAGTTGTCAAGAAGTTGTCAGAACTATCAGAGACCTGGCTTTTCCAGCCTATTTCCAGAATCTGTCAAACAAATCACTATGTCAGGAATAGAGTAGCAAATACTGAGAATCCAATCATTTTCCTAAAGTGGCCTTTTGAATCCGATTTAGCCTTCTATTTAATCAATTTGAGTCTTTATCATCTTGTGTCAAAACTTTGTCATAACTATCAATCTTCAATCAATCATCAAAACAACTAAGTGTTGTGAACTCGTGTCCGCTATCTTTTGGGAATCTACCCATACATCCAGGGCATAGTATCCCTCATCTAAGTCAAATCTATGCTTCAATCAATCAAACCTTGACAAGGTTGTGTCATCTGATCATCTTGATTCAATTCCTTCCTCAGTTGTCCTCATCATATTCTTTCGATTCACCCAAGGTTAATGGTGGAAACTAGAGCTTCTTCTCAAAAGAAATCTGGGGAAATATCTCATACTTTACCTTTGACTCACATAGGTCCAACTTTTGAGAAACTCTTCAATTCTAGTCTTTACAAAGACAACGGTGCTGGCAACCTTTGATTAAAAACTGGTTACATTCCTCCTTCATCAACTCACGAAGGTACCCAACAAACTTCACATCAATCTATCCCAGGTAGAACTCCTACCATGTCTCAAGCAGGGACAAACTTGGGCTCTCAAAGAGCTCACTCTCAACATGGTGCAGATCAGGAACCCACACCTAAAGAAATTGCTCAATATCAAAATGATGATAACTTCAAATGAATGATGAAGCATTTTTTGAAAGAAGATAGAGAGGCATACTTTTTACAACTAGCTCATCAAGGAGCTAAACTTCCTCCCAATTTTAATGTTGAAGATATCATTACACATGACGAAGAAACTCCACTCATGGCTATGATGAAATAGATGCATGCCATGCAAGTCAAGCTTAATAACCTTGAGAAAGAAAAGGAACCCAAGGAGTTCTCCATGGAGGCCCTATGTCCTTTTCCATTTGACAAAGACTTGTACATGCCACCATTCCCAAAAAGAGTGGAGATGCCTAAGTATGATAAGTATGATGGACACTCAGATCCCCAAGATCATGTCAAAGAATTCTATACACAATCTATGGATTTCATGCATGAACCAACCTATCTAATGCGTCTCTTCCCTCGATCTCTAGGGGGAGCAGCCATCCACTGGTTCTCTAGATTGCCTTCTACTATCAAAACTTTCAATGAGTTGATCAAATTGTTCTATCAGCAATACTCCTAAAACATTCAACATCCAGTCACCATGATCGATATCTGCAATCTCAAACAATATCTAGGAGAACCATTCCTAACATTTCTTAAGAGATGGAGGAAGAAATTCTCTCTATATGCTAGGCCTATTCTAGAAACTGAAAAATTGGAAATCTTCATCAATAATCTTGTCCCAGAGATCAACTATCCTTTACAAATGCAAGATCATAAATCTTTTGATAAGATGGTAGACAATGCGATCAAAATTGAAAAAGTACTTGTGAAAAAAGGAGAAATCACACTTCAAAAAGACAAGTACGAATCAGGATCCAGTTCTAAAGACAAGAATAAAAACTAGAACAAGAATAAAGGCATCATCACATATGGTGTTTTTGATACTATATGTGCCCCATCAAAGGCACCAGCTTTCAATCTAACTATTGGTACCCAAGCCATAAAAGCTTCAAAACAAAAGGTTCCTAAATCATCTCAAAAGAAGCCAGAGTATAAAAAGTGGTCCGCTGATAATAAATGAATGTTTACTCCTCTTGGAGAATCTTTAGAATCAGCTATGAGAACTCTTTTGGCTAATAACATCATCTCTTTGCTTGAGATCCAACCATCTGATTCTGAGCCTAAACCAAAATGGTGGAGAGAGAATGAATTCTATGATTTCCATCGAGGTAAAGGTCACAAAACTAATAACTGCTTACACTTGAAACATACTATCCAAGATCTGATTGATAAGGGAGATATCACCATTGACAATCATAAGAGCAATAATGATGATATAGCATTCATAAAACCATTTCTAAAACATGGTCAAGAAGTCTCATCTTCTCAACCTAATATGGGGGCAAAGGTCAATTATGCTTACCCTAGAAATAATGTTGTTATCAATATGGTTGAACCTTGTCTCTCTAAACATTGCAATGTCATCACAATTCTATGAAGAGATAGAGATCATTCTTCAGCTAACGTAGTTACTTGATCACAAGCTCAGGCACATCTGAACGGACAAATCCCAGATTCATCAAATGTCCCTAAGATGCCCTTCAATCTTTCTTCCACTTCCAAACAGAAGGTTGTTCCTAAATCTTCCAATCCTAAAGATACAAGGCCAACATCTCATAGCATTGTTTAATAACTCCAACACACTAATGCAAAAATCTCCATGTTTGAGTTGCTTCGAATATCTCCAACTCATAGAGCCATTCTAGATAAAGCTTTGCTCGGATCCAATGTTCCTGATGACCTTGATTTAGATAGGTTCCAGACTATGGTTGGACATCTTGCGTCTCCATAGTATATATCCTTTTCAGAGGAAGATGAAAACTCCTTGAGTCACCCACATAACCAGTCCTTGCATATAGAAGTCTTGATCCAGAATCATAGAGTCAAACGTGTGTTGATAGATGGAGGCCCTGGCCTAAACATTTGTTCTTACAGCTTGATCACACAATTGAGATTTTTAGAATTAGCTTTTGATCCTAGAAATAAAATAACTATCAAAGCCTATGATGAACAAGAAAGATCTTCTAAATGCACCATTGTCTTACCTATCAGAGCAGGTCCAATTATCAGAGATACTATATGTCAAGTTCTTGATCTACCTTTGGCTTACAACATTCATCTAGGGAGACCATGGATACATGAGATGAAAGCTATTCCTTCTACATTTCACCAATGCTTGAAATTTCCTTATGAAGGAGTAGAGGTCACTATTCTAGTAGACGTATCCACCACTTGCAATACATTAAAGGAAAGTGTAGATAAGCTTGTGCCTAATAACAAAGAATCTTCCATTGAACCAACTAAAGAAGCATCCACATATAAAATGGAAGATCTTGCAAAAGAGGTTAATATCAAAGAAAATAGTATGGGAGAATAGAAAGTGCAGATCTTTCCCTATCTCACCTAAGTCTTATGGACAATCTTTGAAATAATCCAAACCAGAATCTAAAGAACCTCTTGAGGCATATAAAAAGAATTTTGTAGCAGAACAAGTCTCCAAGCAAGAATTTGAAGAGGATGAAGTTGTGCTTGCATGGCTATACAAGGATGAATCTGAATCCCATGATATTCAAACTAGTAACTCAGTGGTACCAAAAGATCCTTCTAAGTCATATGGACTAGGAGATAAATTAATAGCTAAGATGGGATATTCAAGTAAAGGACCTCTAGGAGTCAGAGGAAAAGGTCTTGAGGCACCTCTTCCACATACTGGTAGAGAAAATAAAGACAAAGTTGGCTTAGGATTTAAAAAGAAACCCTTTCACCTCAAAGGTAATTGTTCTCATGTCATAGAGTAGATCACACTAGGAGAAGCCCTTCTTCAGAAAGAAGAAATAGAACCATCAGATAGTCATTCAAATAGCTCAGAACTCATCCCCTATGAAAAATTGCCTAAGGAGATCAAAGACCTTCTTGATGATAAAGATGATCCAATCAAAAGAATTAATGTAGTAGAAACACAAGAACCAGCTAATCTTGAAAACAATCAAGAAGAGGAAGGTGGTAGTCATTCTGAGACCGATTCTCATGAGTATGAATTCAAATCAGAATCTGAGGGTAACCCTTCTTAGGGTATTCATCTTGAATTTACTCATGTTCTTATATTTCCTAGAGGCATAGATGAAGAATCTAATGACTATGAATGGGGAGTCATTCTAGAAGAAGATGAGCTTATTACAGAGAAACATGTTGATGTTATTCACCAATATGCACCTAAACCCAATGTAAGTCTAGAGAAAAATGATGAACCTATCAAGTATGATCCACCTAGGGCTGAATTGGACTCCCACAATGACATTGAGCCTATTCATGAATTGAATGTCTTAAGTTGTAATATCACCTTTGAACTTGAGTGTCGAGTTAGGACCAATGATGATAGATCCATATCCATAAACACTATCTCCCAATCTTTCCCCACTTTGACTATCCAATATCCAGAACTTGTCAATCAAACCTCCACAAATCCAAGCCATGGTATTTATACCTTCCCAAATGACTATGCCCTTGCTTGTTACCTCAATGCAGTTGAGCCTATGAGTACTTCCATCAATGAATCAAGCATTAGCATGATAGAGTTGGACATCAAATATCTAGACAGAAAAATAAGAATAAAAAGAAAAAGAAAAGGAGTTCTGAGGGTGAAAACCACTTTGTGGCAGTCTCAGAACCTACAAAAGTAAAAATAAAAGATGTATCTGAAGGTGAAAACCTCTTTGAGGCACCTAAGGATGAGATATTTGATGTCCTTCTCAATCATTTACAAGATAGATCTCCAGTTCTAATTGAGCCCACTCAATCTATCAATTTGGGAATAGCAGAGGAACCACAATTGATCCATGTAGCACAATCTTTATCAGAAGAAGAGAAGAAAAAATTTACAACATTCCTAACAGAGAAGAAGATCAACTTTGCATGGAAATATTTAGATATGCTAAGATTGGATCCTAATCTTATAATGCATCATTTATCTATAGCTCCAAATGTCAAACCTGTCAAGCAAAAATTGAGAAAGATGCATCCCCATGTTGCACTCTTGGTAAAAGCTGAATTAGAGAAGCTCATGAAAGCCAGATTCATACGAGTTATTGACTATGCTGAGTGGATCTCTAATATTGTACCTATTTCAAAACTAGATAAATCAATCAGAGTGTGCACATACTTTAGAGATGTGAATAGAGCATGCCCTAAGGATGATTTTCCACTACCTAACATTGATATGATAGTGGACATGACTACAGGCTTTGAGATGTATTCTCTAATGGATGGTTTTTTTGGATATAATCAAATAAAAATTTCTCCAGAGGATCAAGAGAAAACTACTTTTACACGTGCATGGGGCACCTTTTGTTGGAATGTCATGCCATTTGGGCTTAAAAATACTGGTTCTACATATCAGGGAGCTATGACTTCTATTTTTCATTACATGATACATAGAACTATGGAGGATTATGTTGATGATACTTTAGCAAAATCTATGCTTAGGGTTGCACATCTAGATGACTTGAGCAAGATACTAGACAGAATGGAGAAATCTAGTCTCGGACTAAATCCTAAGAAGTGTGCTTTTGGTGTCACTTCTGGAAAGCTCTTAGGATACATAGTTTCAAAGAAGGGCATTGAAGTTGATCCAGCTAAAGTGAAGGCTATCATGGAAATGCCACCTCCAAATAATATCATTCAAATGAGGACATTACAAGGAAGACATCAATCTATTAGAAGATTCATATCATAGCTAGCAGATATATCACAACCTTTTACAAAAACATTACATAAAGGTGTGACCTTTGCATGGAATGAAGAATGTGATAACAACTTTACCCATATCAAGAAGTATCTATCAAATCCTCCTATCTTGATGCCTCCTATTCATGGGAAGCCTTTGATCTTATATGTCTCTACTACAGATACATCACTGGGGGCATTGCTAGCACAACATGATGAGAACAAAAAGGAAAGAGCTATATACTATATCAGTAGAATATTGGTTGCATATGAGAAGAACTATTCAATGATTGAGAAAGCTTGTCTAGCTGTGATTTTTGCATCCCAGAAATTGAGACACTACATGTTAGCTCATACCACACAATTGGTAGCTAAGATTGATCCACTCAAGTACCTACTAAGCAAAGCTGCCCTCATAGGTAGATTAGCTAAATGGGTTATGCTCTTAAGTGAATTTGACATTGAATATGTGGAAAGAAAAGATATCAAAGGACAGGTTATTGTTGATCAATTAGAAAATGCACCTATGATTAATGATACACCAATGCAAAATTGATGCGAACTCACAGGTACCTTCAGTTTTGTTGCTCCATCTGCCATTTTGCTCAAAGGGCTCCACAAAGATTTCTAAAGTCAAAAGGTTGAAATGAATTGAAAATGACCCTTCCGACCTTTATATAGCTTTTGACCTAATTTTCAAAAGTGCTCCATTTTTCATGAAAATTGCACCCCTGGCTAATTTCGATGTTATGAATCTATTTTCGGGATCAAAATTCAAATTTGAGATCATTTACTATGTCAAAATCGTGATTTAAAATTTTTGGACCCAGGACGGTCTACTGCTTGCATAATCGACCTTCAATCATCACCAAAATCTAGAATTCAACTTAACTGATTATCTTACATCAAACTATCAAAATTTCAACTTGGTCAACTATAGTCAACTCATGGTTTAACCTAGTCAAACTTGGTCTACAGGACCTCCAAATGATGCAGAATGCATTTTCAAACGTGTTTAACCATTTTTTCAATCAATTAACATGCTTCTAAACTATCAACGCTGACTTTTCTTGTTAGATTTCAATTTTTATCCCGAAGGGGGCATGGTATTGCACATCATTCAAAGTCTGTAATCATATCTTTATTAATATCATATCTTTCCTCAGTAATCAAGACAACAACCACGTCTAGTTGTTGATTCATCAAAAGACCTCATCACTCGGGGCAAATCAATCATCACTCAGGGCATATCAGATTCATCGAGATCCATATCAATCTGGTATTCTCTTAATCTTGTAAATTGTATCAGTTTTGTAACTATCGGTTCAATTGTGTTATTTCCTTGGTTCTTCAGAAACTGAAGGGTTCGAATGTGATACCAATGTGATTCAATATAAGGACAATCAGGTCTGGAATAGATACTTCTTCGCAATCATATGGTTTGAAATCAAGCATTTTGACACTTTTTCACAATCATCAATTCATTACTGTTATAGTTAACATTATCTTTGGTCATTCAAGACCTATTATCTTCATATCAAATCTTTCAATTAGCTTCTATCTCATATCAATATCAATTTCAAACATCAGTTTCAACATCATACACAAACTGTCTTTGAACCACTGTGCTTTGCACAGTAATTCAAAGAGGGGCAAAATTTAATACCCCAAAAATGGGCTATAAGTTCATTAACCTCCTACATCGACATATCGAAGAAATCGACATCAAAGTCCTAACCTAAGGCACATCTGAACATCATCAAATCTTAATTGATTATCCTAAATTCTGCATTGGGGAATATTCCTAGTAATATTCCTATTTTATCATAATTATCTTTGATTTAATGATTATTTGGTGATAGATCCTATTTATCCTAAAGTTTGATTAATTGAATATTCTCAATATTTAATTAATTAGATTTAATTATGCCACTTAATTGTTTAATTGAAGTTAATTCTATTTATTCATAAATTGTATTATTTAATTTTGACAATAAATCTAAAATCCTATGAATAATTGATTAAATTCTTATTTAATTAATTAAAGCAAGTTGTCAATTTTTAATAATATTGTTTTTTAATAAAAATTTGAAAAATAGTTGATTAACCCATAAATCAATTGTTTTATTTTTCAAAATCAGTTAAGTTGGAAATAAATCACTTTATTATTAAATCAATTCATATTAAAACATGCACAATCAGAAAAATAGACAACTATCAATTATCAATTAAATCTAAACTCTATTTTGAGTTGAACTCTGCTTTTGCATGTTTTTGTGAGTTACATATCCTTTATTTAAAAATAACTCAAAAATCAACTTGATTTATTTGAGTGATTTATGGCTTTTTTTTTCATGCACCTCTAAAGCCCTAGATTTCTATAAATTAAGGCTTCAACTCTTCATTTGAGATCCATCCATCCACAGAATCCATAGAATTTGCATACTTACTCTAGAGAATCGACATCTGAAAAATTGAAGCTTCTTGCGAATCAACATTTTTTATGAGATCAATCTTGTTTTCAATTCATTTTAGTTTTATTTCATATCATTGTTAGATCAATTTTCATATAGAATAGATTCATATCAGATTTATCATTCTTATTGCATAGAAAACCCAAAAATATATATTAATTTGCATTCATTACTTCATTGATATCTTGCATTCAAATCCTTCATTTAGGTGTCGTCAATGTCACTAGTCTTGGTTCAATCTAAGAAGATCATACTCACACCTACTAGAAGGCAGTAAATCACCTGGTTAGTTAAGTTTTCATTCTATTGCATGATTTTGATTTTTTCTAACCTCTAATGTTTTACTAAAGTGTTGTGTCTACAGAACAGGTACAAAATTCACACACACATTTTTGGCGCCCAACATGCCATCCTTTACGAGACAAACCCTACGCGGTATTAGTGAAAATGTGCCCTTATCATCGGGTTAAGCTGCAAATTCTAGATGAAGTTTGAAAGGAGGTTCAGTGTAGGTCATGTTTTTTATCAAATTTACTTTCTTTCCCTTATCATTTGTTGGTTTTCATGGTTCGAGAGGATGAAGCCATCATGATTTCTAACTTAGGGCTTTTAACAAAATGGATGCAGAGAGCTTGGTTAGTTCCAAAATTACTTGATTCAGACTTCAACTATTCACAATGTACTTACATCTCTATGAAATGCTTGGATTCACTCTACTTAAGTTTTTCTCAAATCACTCTACTTCACTCTTGATCGTTGTGTAAACAAATGAGTTCATTTCTTGCTAATTTATACACATAAACCTTGATCGGTGTAATAAATGCTTTGCTATCTACCACTCGGTTGACAATTAAATAACTTAGTTAACATTATAGATACCACAACTTGGTGAGTACTATCAATACTTGATTGGCTAAGAAACTCGGTTGTCTTTTACATTTTCACCAACTGAAATTTCTTACTCGGTCCAATTTAACCGACTAAACTTGTTTCAAGTTAGCAAAAATATAATACCCTAGTGCATCTTAATTCATGTTGATTTGGAATTCATACAATATATATAAGGAATTGTTGTAAGATATACCCTTTTGAAATTCAGTTCCATACTTACTTGGATAGCTTAGGTGGAGGTGGTGAAATCACCTAATCCAATGGATGAGGTGTCACCGACTGTTGTGCTTGGTCCAGCAACGTCATTTGATGCTTTTCTCCACATTTGATTCCTTATCCTCATTATTTCTTCAATTGTGTTTCCACTTTCACTATACTCAATTTTGGTGCTTCGTCTCTGTAATCATTACTTAAGTGACCTACCTTATGACAGTGAAAACATGCCATTCCAAAATTTGACCAATTTAGAGATTTTCCTCTCCAATAAATTTTCATACAATTAGCTACAATATGTCCATACCTACCACATGTGCAATTAACCCAAGTGTTATAATCCCAACTATATGCATTACCTTTCCTTCTCGGTTGATATGTCTTTTTTGTCCTCTTGGTTTCCAGAGTTGTTTCATCTCTATCCTGCATTCTTGTGATATGTGTCCATGCATGTGGCAAGTATGATAGTTCTTTTCCATATAAGGTTTTTTAGGTGACTTGTTCATCTTTGATCTACATTCATGTCCTTGATGTCTATACTTACCACAATTGTAACAATAACTATTAAATTTAGGAATGGATTTAGGAATACCTTTTTCTTTTCTTCTACAAACATTTTTTGTGTGGCCTGATTTACCATAATGATAACATGAGAGCTTCTTTGGCCTTGGATTTGCATAGGAATTCTTATGATCAGTTTGTTGTGAAGACTCCACACTTAGTATAGCCTAAACCAGTGGTGTTTTCAAGTCCTCTTCGACTACATAGAAACTCATCCATCATTTTTGTACTTTCTTCAGCCTTCTTAATCATCTCATTGTGTTTTTGTTGAATCTTTCCTTCATTCTTTAACCTTTCATTTTCTTCTCTCAATTCACCAATGTCTTCCAATCTTCTAGTAAGTTCACAATTTACTCAGTTGACTTCCTGACTCATGACAACCATCTGATTGGAGATTTCAAAATGATGTTCGGTAAGTCTTATTATCTCAAATTCTTTTTTCTTCCAGCTTTTTAGTCATTTGTGTTCTGTCATCAATAGCCAGATTCCTTTCTTGTTATGTCTTCCTTGCATTGTTCATGACATCAATCATTCTAACCATTTGTGATTCATGACTGATCCACAGTGCTTTTACTTGTTTAGTAAGATGTTGATTCTTTTCAGACAGATCTGATATGGTTCTTTTAGATGCATCGGATATGCTACCGAATCTAGATCTAGATCCTTCAAATGGATCATCTATCTCTTCTTCATGATAATCAGTCTCTTTATATCAAAGTTCCATATCCTTCCCCTTGATCAATAGCTTTCTTAGTTCTTCTTTGGCTTCCTTGAATTTTTCAACGTAGATCTACATTTGAATTCATTAATTCTCAATAGTTTTGTCAAGCTTATACCTTTCCATCCTTAAGATCTTTTCTCTCCAGTGGTTAAACTTCCTTAACAAGAGAACTAGCTCTAATACCAATTTTTGGAATTATGGAAAGGTGTATACTGAGAGGGGAGGGGTGAATCAATATCCTTAAAACTTTTCAAAGTAATCCTTGTAAATATCAACTTCAATAACCAACTATGTAAATTTCATTCAACATACATTCAATAGTATAACTAAAATATAAATGCATGAAAGTAAATGAATAAAACATTCATGAAACTTCAATACACATTGACACATGTATTTGGTATCACAAAAACCTTTGTTAGAAGGTAAAAACTATGGTGGGGATGGAAATCACAAAGCTTCACTTCTGCAGAAATAAAGTTGTCGGTTAAGGCTTACAAGAATGATCACTTATGGTGATCTTACCCTATTAGGAGTAACAAAAAGATCAGCTAGATCTACCTTGTTAAAGGATTTTAGAAACACAATATATGTGTGCACTTGGTTAAGAGATTTAACTAAGAACGGTTAAGTCCACTTTGTTAGGAGATTTTCAATTTGCTACAATTGTTAGAGAGTAATAGTGATATATGACATGTATGTAATACAACTCAAATTGCTGATATTAGATCTTTTAAATACAATAAAGATATCACCTTTCTATGATGATTATATCCTTCTGAACTACTTGGTATCCTTATAACTATTCTGTTAACCTAACTACTTCCTTCGAAATCCTTCTACCAAAACCCTGTCTAAACTTCAGATGTCCTTGAGTGCGGCTACTCCATGAAGATACTTGTCAAAATGACATCCTTACAATTTTATATCAAACTGACCTTGACCTAATTAGGGTTTTACATTGTCTTATAAAACCTAAGATCAACGGTTCACTAAAATAACCTAGATCATCATCACATAGGAATCATCATTCATTAAATGATTACATCCGTAATAAATATTCACCTCGATCTTGGTATACCATTTTCTTACTCGGCAAAAATTTGTTCACCTTGAAGAATGTGTCATTCCAAACTTTTATGTGAACTTTGGATTACTCAATAAATAATGTCTCTTGGTATCATTTATTTCTGGCACTCAGTAATCATGTGTACTTGGTAACTATTATACTCGGTGATCTCTCTGCTCGATGACTACTAGGCATTGATAACCGACTGAACTGTCTTCATGTGTTTACCGACTGTACAACTGAATACTAATGACAATATTTAGTCCATTTAGGAGTAACAATATGTAAATCCCATTAACTAATAAATACTAATGCCCCTCAACAATAACTGGTTTGAATGCTCCACTATCTAGGGAGACAACCCCAACAAAATCACTTTCCCCAAGCCAAAAGAAAGACAAGATAGAAGGAAAGATAAAGAAAAACCCAAAACTAACAACAAAAGGGTGAAAAGGAAAACCAAAAATTATAAAAAAACAACAACAATAGCAACAACAACAAAACTAACTACTATGTACATAGTAAACCAGCTCTCGTTTAGGACCCAAAATAATATTTTAGGAATTTCCTGTAAACTGGAAATGGGACCAACTCTCCATCCAAAGAACTAATCTTAAATGTGTTTTCTCCTAAGATATCTACAATCTAATATGGGCCAATCCATAATATTTCAAATTTTGTGTGGCTTCTTTACCTTTGTTTTGTCGTGTCCCACATGAGCACAAGATTGAAAATCCTAAAAGCTTTTATCATGGCTCTCTTGTCAAACCAACACTTGAAAACAACCTAGTATTTTGATACACATTTAATAGTAATAGTTCTTTTCTCTTCCAACTCCAATAGATTCATGAGTCTAAAATGGATCCTATCTTCCCCTTTGGTATGTTCTAACATGAATTTAAGGATGAGAATATTAAGGTTCATTAGGAAAATAAGGTCTAACCTGTAAACAAAGTATATTTTAGTTGGGCATGCCAATCTTTTGGTTATGATCAAGAAAACATTTAATAACCATAATCAATTTTTTGTTTATGAACTCAGCCACTCCATTACCCTATAAATAGTAATTATATGCAAATTTAAGGAGTACTTAATTTTTTAAGGCTCGTTGCATAAGATAAGTAGAAGACAAAGAAGGGTTTTTATCACATACTAGTAAAAATGGAGTCCCAAACCTAGTGACAATGAATTCTTTGAGGAATTTAGTGACAAACTTAGTGGTTTAATTCCTACATGCTTTCACCTCTATCCATTGAGTGCAATAATTAGTTGCTATAAACATATATTGGTATCCTACAGATGGCAGGGATTAATCATATAAATAAAATCAATCCCCCATTGGGTGAATGGTCATACCTCATAAATTGATTGGAAAGGAATTATAGGATTCCTCTCATGTTTTGTGGTTGTTTGACAAGTATGACATGCCTGGACATGTTCATTGGTGTCTTTGGACAATGTTGTCCAATAGTATCCTGACCTCAAAATTTTATGCATGGTGTTAGATAACTGAGAGGGGGGGAATCAGTTAAGTCTAGTTATCCTATAGTCCCAATTACTGTCAGATGTATAAAAAAAATTCAAAAAATAACCTTCAATAGCTCGGTAAACACTTGACTATGTCTTTTTGATTCATTTACCAACTGGTAGTTAAATTAACTATTATATACTTATCAAACCATTTAATATAATGTGTAAAGTAAAATAGAAAATCATCACATCCATACACATATAACACTTGATTTTTAATGTGGAAACTCTGTTAGGGGAAAAACCACCTAGGATCAGTACCCGAAATAATTTCACTCTTCTGAAGTGAGCTTGGTTAAGAGCCAACATTGTTAAAGGTTACAAAACACAATGTAAGGTGTGAGCTTGTTAGAGGATTTATCACTAACAGTTATCTATGACCATACATTCACTTGGGTCAACAAGAAAACAATCAACATTCATTTAATGTCATAAAAAAACATGTTAAGTCCCATTTAGTTAAGATATTTGTCTTTAACAATGGTTAGAATGCAACAATAAATGATTTGATTCAAATACAACTTCCTTTGTAGGTATTCAAATCTATGCTAAGCTCAATATACCTCTGGCCATCATAATCTCTTCAATTTCCTTTTATCCTCCAACTCTGTTATGCTTAGTTAATCTCTTTCTGGTGCTCAATGTTGTTTGTAGAATTTCTCGGTTCTTACTTCAACCTCTCTGACCAGCTTCTCATGAATAGAATCTTCTCCTCATGTGCATTGCCTCATTTTTAATCATGTGTCTCCTTATACAGACATGATAAACTTATTGGATATTGCTAATGAATTGGGGAGGTGATTGATACATTTAATATGTTTAATCACTACGTTGAGTAATGTTGGTGTTGTTGTTATTGTCATTAGTGTTTTTTCACTGATGTCAACATATGATCTGTGAAGAGAACAAGTTGGTTATGACAGTGTATGGACATTGTACATATGTTTTAGGAGGTGCAAAGATAGATGAGATTTCAAGAAGATGTTATGATCTTATATCCAAGATCATACCATGTAATGTTGAATATTGGATGAGTTACAGATGTTTTGGTGAAGACTAGTTACTAGACTGTGACAGTGGAAGTTGACAGAAAGAGTCTCTGTATTTATGATATATCTTACAAAAGGTATGGATTCAATGTATGCAAGATTAAGAGATGTAAGACAAGGTATTGAGGAATGTTCTATGGTTAGCGCAAGGTACAAAATGCTAGATGACATCAGATGTGGCATGTGATCTGGAGAAGACTTATTTGGGAGTTGACTTTAGTGATGTAGCATGCATTTTTTTTGGCGAATGTGAATTAAGGATATCGGTCCTTAATTGTTGTAATGTAATCATTGTATACTTTTTTTAGATACTCTGTATCTTAGAAAGGGTTTATGTAATTAGGAAAGACTAATCAGCTGACCTGATCATGTAGAATGTAATAGGGTATATATGTAAGATCTTTTCTTTGGAAAAGATATGGATGAGATGTATGTGATGTAAAGGAGATTGTGAAAGTTTTGAGCTTGTGTCTACTAGATGTAGAGTAGAGGATTATTGGTGAACTTCATTGGAATTGATCAAGCAAAGATAGTCATTATCAAACAATTCAAAAGATTATGTATTTCTTCATATACACTTGTGTTGCGAACAATGAGTTCTGAAGGTGGATTTAACCTTCTTTGGGTAGTGAGCCCACCCTTCTTTCTTGACTCCTTGCAGGGTATGTCCTCTAACAAGGACTGTGTACTTTAATGTTTTGATAAGCTCCTAACAGGGCTAGATCTTATAACAAGGATACTATACTCTCAGTACATCATTTGCGGGTTCTAATTCCCACTAGGGTTTTTACCTTTAACAGGGTTTCCCCGAGACCAAAATATTGTGCTATTGTGTTGGCATTCATTGTCTTCATTTGATTTGATATTGTTGCTACTCAAATTTTAAAGTTTAATAATATATCATACAACTAATTCAACCCCCCCCCCTCTAAGTTGTATTGTGGATTGTTATTCCTAACAATTGGTATCAGATCTACTGGTCCTTAGAGAGAAATCTTAATAGCTTGAGGTGATCTTTGAGATGGTGTTCTATAGGAAGGATAGTTTGAATTTTGATCCTGAAAACTTTGACAATTGGAAGAAAAAGATGAGAACTCATTTGCTATGTTTGGGCATCGACTACTAGTTGATTACAAAGAATAAGGTAGCTATGAAGACTAAGATTGATTTTCCATCAGCTACTGATGATGAAAAGAAGGTATTCTCATACAACATGGTTTTAAGGGAAGCATTTATCAATGCACTCTCTGAAGGAGAATTTGGTGAAGTTAAAGACTTGGATTCAGCACACCAGATTTGGCAAAGATTAGAAGCACTATATGAAGGAGACAAGTATACCAAGCAAGAGAAGTTATAGAATTGGAAAAAAAAGATGGAGAACATACAAATGAATGATGATGAAAGCATTAGGGCTTATGTTCAAAGGGTTATAGAAGTTGTGGTTGGAATCAGAAAATGTGGAGGCACTTATGATGAAGAAGAATTTTTTGTGAAGATTCTTAGATCATTGACACCTGCTTACAAGTTTAAAGCTATATATATTCAAGAGACTATACCCTTGACTCTAAACTTTAGCAGAGAGATGTTGATTGCAAAGCTAACTACCTTTGAAAATACTGAAATGGGAGATTTTTACCTAAAGTTGAATCTGCATTTAAAGCATCTACACACAAGAGGATAATATCTGCACTTCTAAGCACTAGCAGTGATAACCTAAAAGAAGAGCTTTGTGAATATGTCAAGGAATGGGAACAGGTACAAGCAGAGGAAAGAAAGATGGATGACCTTGTTGCACTAATTACAAGAAGAGAAAAGAGAGGTAAGGGTAAATTTGAAGGGAAATTACCTATGAAATGTTTTTCATGCAATACGATAGGTCATTTTGCATCTAGATGTCCTACAAGAGTTCCTAACTACAAGCCTAAGTTTTTCAAGTCTAAGTATTCAAAGGATAAGGAATGTTATTATGCTAGTGAAGGTATTTCTGATGATGATGATTTAGATTATGAGGAGATTTGATTTGTTGCTATTAAAGATGAACCAGTACATGAGGAAAAGGATTTAGTATCACATGTTGATAAGAAATATGAATGGATAATAGACATTGGTTGTTCACATCATATGACTGGAGATAAAAACAAGTTTATTAAATTAGTGAAGTATGATGGTGGTGTTGTGAGGTTTGGAGACAATCTTCCTAAACCTATCATAGGAGTAGGATTGATTACTTTGGATGGAAAAACTAATATTGACAATGTACTACTTGTTGATGGACTTAAGCATAAATTGTTGAGTGTTAGATAGTTCATGGACAAAGAGTTTTAGTTACAATTCAATGATCTGGTAAATGTTTTATCGAAAGTAAGGCAGGAAAGCTGATTGCAACTAGTACTAAATCTAGAGGTAATGTATTTGAATTAAATACATTTGGAGCCTCTTGTTTTGTTGCAAAAGTGGATGACAGTTGGTTATGACATAGAAGGTTTTATCATGTTAACTTTAACAATATTGTAAAGGGAAGTTTGACTAATGCAATAAGAGATATACCGAAGATTGTGAAACCATCTGACACTGTATTCAAAGAATGTGTTATGGGAAAATAGACCAAAAGAAGTTACAAAAGAAAAGAATATACATCAAAAGGAAAGTTGGATTTGGTTCATATAGACCTATGTGGACCTACAAGGAAAAAATCATACTATGGTGAAAGGAATTTCATACTTTTTGTTGATGACTTTTCTAGAATGATGTGGGTTACTTATTTGAAAGAAAAATCAGAAGCATTTGATAAATTCAAGATATTCAAGGCAAAAGCAGAGAATGAATCAAGTTTAAAGATAAAATGTTTGAGGTTAGATAGAGGTGGAGAGTTTACTTCAGATTTATTCAATTCATATTGTGAAGAGAATGGAATATAGAGACAGACATCTATACCTAGGATTCCAAAATAGAATGGGATAGCAGAGTGAAGAAATAGAACTATACTCGATGCTACTAGGACAATGATGCTTGAAGGAAATGTATCTCATGTGCATTGGAGAGAGGTTTTTGGGACAACGGTGTACACATTGAATAGATTTCAAATTAGAGAAAGTACAAGTAAGAATCCTTATGAATTATGATTTATTCATACTCCTACGGTAAAATATTTTAGAATTTTTGGCAGTAAATGCTATATCAAGGGAGATGATGAGATAGGGAAGTTTGATGCTAGAAGTGATGAAGGAATTTTCCTTGATTATTCTACTAAGAGTAAGGATTACAAATGTTTCAATCTGAGATTAAGAAAGATGACTGAAAGTAACAATGTGAAGATAAATGAAAGGTTTCATATACAAGAGAGAATGTATGACTGTAATCATGTTACAAAGATCAAAGAGGCTACTACTATAGAATGCGAAGAAATTTTTGAGGCTAGATGCAAAAATGAGAGTTGTGATGATGACATAAATGAGGCTACTGAGGTTCCCAAAACTGTAAGATATGTAAAGAACAATCATTTTGAAAATCCAATTATTGGTAACTCTAATCAAGGAGTAATGACTAGATCAAAGGCTATAGAAGAAATTTGTTTGATTTCTCAAGTTGAACCAAAGACTACAGATAAAGCTTGTAGAGATGAATCTTGGATAAATGCTATGAAGGAAGAGTTAGATTAGATAAACAAGAATAACACTTGGGAATTGGTTCCTAGACCTAAAAATAAAAATGTAATAGGAACTAAATTGGTGTTTAGAAACAAAATTAATGAAGAAGGAGTTGTAGTAAGAAACAAAGAAAGACTGGCATGTAAACGCAATTCACAACAAGAAGGCATAGATTTTGAAGAGACATTTTCTCCTATTGCTAGAATAGAAGCTGTGAGATTATTATTTGCTTATGTTGCACATAAGAACTTCAAGGTATATCAGATGGATGTGAAATATGCATTCTTGAATGGGGATCTTGGAGAAGAAGTGTTTATAGAACAACCTGATGGATTTCCTTTATGCGAAGATGGAGACATGGTATGCAAGTTGAAGAAGGAACTGTATGGGCTGAAGTAAGCTCCAAGGGCTTGGTATGCAAGGTTAGACAAATAATTACTTTGGATTGGATTCAGAAAAGGTAATGTCGATAGTAATTTGTATTTAAGAACTACTAAAGATGGAGTTTTGATAATAGAAGTCTTTGTTGATGATATTATATTTGGAGGCAATGATGATCTATGTGAGAAATTTTCTAAAGAGATGGAAAATAAATTTGAGATGTCCATGATAGGTGAAATGAAATTCTTTCTTGGACTACAAATAAATCAGAGTAAAAATGACATTTTTATTTCTCAGACTAAATATCTTAAAGAAATGTTGAAAAAGCTTGGAATGGAAGACTGTAAACCAGTTGGTACACCCATGGTCACTGGTAATAAGCTCACAGCTGATGATGAATCAAAGTGTGTTTTTTTAGACCAAGTATAGATCAATGGTTGGAGGATTACAATATCTGACTCACACCAGACCAGATATTGCTAATGTTGTTGGGATTGTGGCTAGATATCAGGAAAAATCAAAAGAGACACACCTAGTTGTTGTGAAAAGGATATTGAGATGTCTGAAAGGAATAATAGACTATGGTTTATGGTATGATAGAAATTATAGCTTTGAACTTCATGCTAATACTGATGCTGATTGGGTAGAAAATATTGATGATAGGAAGAGTACTAGTGGTGGTGCATTTTTCTTTGAAAAAAAGTTGGTTTTGTGGCTTAGTAAGAAGCAAGATTGTATAGCTCAATCTACTGTTGAATCAGAGTATGTTGTTGTTGCTATTAATATCACTCAAACTATTTAGATGAAACAAATGCTAAAGGACATTGGAATAACTTTTGATGAGCCTGTGGTTATCCACTGTGATAACACCAGTACAGTGAATATGTTAAAGAATCTGAGGATGCATTCTAAAACTAAACATATTTCTATCAAGTATCACTTCTTGAGAGACAAGGTGGCAAAAAAGGAAATAAAGTTGGAGTATATTAGTACAAAGGAACAGATTGTAGACATCTTTACAAAGCCATTTCCAAAAGATACCATTGGATATCTCATAGGTTTGCTTGGGGTTCAAGCCCCTCCTAGTCAGAATTAAATGATGCGGGGATGCATCCAGTCCAGAGGTTTTCAGAGCCTTATCATATTATGGACTTGATGTAGGGATCTACTCATCAGGGGGAGTGATCATTGAAGGAAGTTGTGTAGAATAGTTATTGACTCATGGCACCCTTTTCCATTGTTTTCAAAGGGGAGTGTTGCTATGAGAAAATCCATACTATATGGGGAGATTATATGGAGGTCTACTATGAGAGTACTATTTGGTTACAGAAATTTGGATTGATAAAACTTTGGGTTAATGGATTTTCCCATATGTTGACATCAATGCCAAAGGGGGAGATTGTTGGATATTTCTAATGCATTGTAGAGGTGATTGATATATTTAATATGTTTAATCACTAAATTGATTAATGTTGGAGTTTTTTATGTTGTCATTAGTTTTTTGTCACTGATGTCAACATATGTTCTATGAAGTGAACAAGCTGGTTATGACAGTGTACAGACACTATACGGATATTTCAGGATGTGCAAAGACACATGAGAGTTCAAGAAGATGTTGTGATCTTATATCCAAGATCACATCATGTAATGTTGAATATTGGATGAGTTACAGAGGTTTGGTGAAGACTGGTTAATGGACTGTGACAGTGGAAGTTGACAGAGTGAGTCTATGTCTTTATGATATATCTTACAAAAGGTATGGATTCGATGTATGCAAGCTTAAGAGATATAAGACAAGGTACTAAGGAATTTTCTATGGTTAGTGCAAGGTACAAAATGATGGATGATGTCAGCTGTGGCATGTTATCTGGAGAAGACTTATTTGGGAGCCGACTTCAGTGAGGTAGCGTGCATTTTATTTGGTGAATGTGAATTAGTAATGTTGGTCCTTAATTATTGTAATGTAATCATTGTATACTTGTTTTAGATACCATGTGTATCTTAGAAAGGGTTTATGTAATTGTTTAAGTAATTAGGAAAGCCTAATCAGATGACCTAATCATGTAGAATGTAATAGGGTATATATGTAAGATCTTTTCTTTGGAAAAGATATGGATGAGATGTATGTGATGTAAAGGAGATTGTGAAAGATATGAGCTTGTGTCTGTTGGATGTAAAGCAAAGGATTACTGGTGAACTTCATTGGAGCTGATCAAGAAAAGATAGTTGTTGTCAGACAGTTCAAAAGATTGTGCATTTCTTCATATACACTTGTGTTGTGAACAGTAAGTTCTAAAGGTGGATGTAACCTTCTTTGGGCAGTGAGCCCACCCTTCTTTCTTGACTCTTAATAGGGTCTTCCCTCTAATAAGGACTATGTACTATAATGTTTCAATAAGCTCCTAATAGAGCTAGATCTTCTAACAAGGATACTATACTCTCAGTACATCATTTGTGGGTGCTAATTCCCACTAGGGTTTTTACCTTTAACAGGGTTTCCCCAAGACCAAAATATTGTGTTATTGTGTTGGCATTCATTGTGTTCATTGGATTTGATATTGATGTTATTTAAAGTTTAAATTTTAATAATCTATCATACAACTGATCACCCCCCCTCCTCTCAGTTGTATTGTGGACTGTTATTCTTAACAAAACCATTTTCTTTGCAGCCATAGATTTTGCCTCTTTATCTTCACGTTGATTTTGCCTCTTTAACCTTCCTCAGAACTTGTGCCTTAAAAAAATTTCAATCTTCATCATATAATCATCCTTGAATATTTTCAATCATAGATATTCATAAAAAACTTTATCTTAAACCTCAAAATCATCCATATTCATCCAGCTTATCATATCAAGTCGACAATAACATGTTCCCCATTATTTCTTCCACTTGGTCAATACCATGATGTTTTGGTGACTTCCTTGCTTGATTAATACCGCACTCAGTATACACTACAATTTCTTGGTGTACAATTTATCTACTCAGTGTATACTAATTTATTCATATACCAACCACATAAACTTTTACATTCTTGATCTTCAATACTTAACAGAATCATGTAATACATTCAAATCACTATCATACTGTCATAGACTCATCAATAAGTTACCCAATGAATACCATACTCATAACTTGTTCATACATCTCATCTTCATGTTAATATCCCATTCCTTCACCATATTACCTTCTTCAGATGTTCGCAACTATTATGATAAGTATAGTCAAAACCTGTTGACATCAATGACAATATAATAACTAATCTAATATCTCACATATACCTTAGTAGCTCAGTTATCATCTTCACATTTTGTTCTACAAGTAGTCCTTCAGTTGTAGTCTAGAAATCTCTCCCTTTGGCATTGATGTCAACACAATATGAAATATGTCATAGAATACCAAACATATTAAGTGTCTACAACTCAATATATATATGATTTGACTTGGTAAGCTATCCCTTATCTTATGCATTTAATATGTTTAATTACTGCACAACATCATATGTCTCTATCTTTTGGTTAGCTTCATTTCTAACTGATATTCATCTCTTCATCTCTCCAAAGCTTCATGATCATCTCTCTGTATTATCATCTCTCCCTTTGAATCTTTCCTATTCATATCTCTCTCATACACTTCCATTTATTTCATGATCATCTCTCCCTTTGACAACAATTCCAAAAGTCATCAGCTCTTTAGTAGCCAAAGAAATTTCTTTTCATCTCATGTCCAAATTCTTGTACCTTGCATGTACAAATGTTCTTTGTTTTAGCTTGTCTTCTATCTTCTTCTTCTTATTATTTTTCTTCACAACCTTAGGAATCCCAAAGTGTGAACATCTTGCATCAACATCATTAGATCTTCTGATCAAGTACAAGTTGATGAAACCTCATATCACCTTAGTGACTATTAGACAATGGATGGACCCGTAGTTTACTTCTAAAGTATTCAAATGTATCCTTCGATAAGGGTTTTATGAATATATCAGCAAGTTTCTCTTGTGACTTCACATATTCCAATTTGACTTGTTTTTCCTAAACTTTCTCCCTCAAGTAGTGATATTTAATAGATATGTTCTTTGTTTTTGCATGCTACACTAGATTCTTCAAAATGTTAATAGCACTTGTATTGTCACAATAGGTTATCAATGGATCAGTGATCTCCTCATTCATACCTTCCAACAATTTCTTTATCCATGCAATATTTGAACAATTAGCAGCAACAACAATATATTATGATCCTATAGTAGATTGATAAATGCATCCTTGTTTCTTGCTTATCCATGTTACTAATCTTTCTCCTAAAAATAATGCTCCACCTATAGTACTTTTTCTATCATCAATATTTACAACCCAATCAACATCACTATAAACTTTAATTTCAAAATTTTCTTCTTTCTTATACCATAATCCATAGCTCACAATGTTCTTTAGATATCTCAAAATTATTTTCACAGAAGTCATGTGTGACTCTTTAGGACTAGCAAAAAATATAGCAACAATGCCAACAATATGTGCAATATTTGGTCTACTATGCACAACATCCATCAAATTTCCAATCATAGATTTGTATAAGGTTTGTTTTACCTCTGTTGACTTGTCATCCTTCGTCATATTACATCTGGTTACCATAGGTGTTCCAACTGACTTTGAATCTTCCATACCGAATGTATTTAAGATTTCCTTAATGTATTTAGACTATATTATGTATATTCCTTCCTTCTATTGCAGTGTTTGCAAACCAAGAAAGAATTTGATCTCTCCAAAAATTGACATTTCAAACTCTTTTCTCATTTCATTAGCAAATACTTACATAGAGTATCATGACCTCCAAATATGATATCATCAACAAAAATTTCAGCAATAAGGATCTTATCATCAGTTTCACATTTTAAGTATAAATTGTTGTTATCACTTGTTCTAAAAATTCCAATTCTTGTGAGATAAGAATGCAGTCTTTCATACCATGCTCTCAGTGCTTGTTTCGGCCCATATAATGCATTGTGCAGCTTACAAACTAGTTTCCTCTTATTAGGATCAACAAAACCTTCAGGGTGTTCAATGTATACCTCTTCTTCAAGTATCCCATTCAGAAATGCAGATTTCACATCCATCTGATTTACCTTAAATCCTTTATAAGTAGCATATGCAAGAAGTAGTCTCACTCCTTCAAGTCTAGCAATGAGTGCAAAATTTTCTCCATAGTCAATTCCTTCTTCTTGTGCATAACCTTTACAAACTAATATTGTTTTATTCCTTGTTACATCTCCATTCTCATTCAATTTATTTTTTAAAATCCATTTGGTATCAATCACATTTTTGTCTTCAGGTCTTAGTACTAATGTCCATGTCTAGTTCTTCTGTATTTGTTCAATCTCTTCATTAGGGATAACTTTAAGAAACCCCCTCCTAGGAAAAACTATAAAATCCTGGTGAATTCTACATTATTTTAGGGGGGAATTTTTCTTAATGAAGGCGGATATTTTTTTCAAATCCATGAATTTTGATAGTTTTTATTGGTGATTTTTTCCCTACCGAATGAAATTTCCATAAATTCCTGGTGAATTATATAGTCATGTGGGGGAAAATATATATTGAATTAGGCAAACTTTTTTCATTTGAAGTAAAAAAATTATAATATATCAGGCGAATGATTTTCTTTTGAAGGGAAAAAAATAATTGTATTGGCGAATTTTATGTACCATTTGAAAATTTATTTATTTTATTGGATAATCATTTGTTAATTATGGGGAAAAAAATATTTTATTGGCAATTTTCAAAAGATGGGACATAACACAGATAGTCACATTGACACGTAACCTAACAATAACATCCATTATTTTATAATTTTAATTCTATAATTTGAAACCATCTAACGATCCAAGATCAATGGTTGAAGTTTAATTTCGGGCCTAATTTCTTGAAGGAAACATAATTCTCTAAGAAGTCACCGAAATGTTGACACGTATCAAATTAGGGTTGTCAACTTGTCTACAGACTCAACGTGTTGGAATTGATAAGTATGACTAGTCACATCGACATGTAACCTAACATCCATTATTTTATAATGTTAAATCTATAATTTGAGACCGTGTGATGATCCAAGATCAATGGTTGAAGTTTGATTTTGGTCCCAATTTCTTGAAGGAAATATATTTCTCCAAGAAGTCACTGGAATGTTGACACATATCAAATTAGTATGCACTATAACCACAATCTAATTAATTCAACAACACGTCAAGAGAATACTGCCTTAATTAGTTACCAACTTATCTGCATGACTCTGCACATCTTAGAGAATAATTCCTTAATTAGTGCATGTATAACCATGATCTAATTAATGCACGTATCAATTTGTACAACTGGTTAGTACTAGTAGGTTGTGTGGATGGTTGATAATGTATCACAGTTGTATTTAATAAAAGAAATTTTGTATCACTGACATTAAATTGGGTAATGTTATCTGTCATGACACTTTTTCCAATTTTACACACTCATGAATTTAATATGAAATATTTACAGAATTTTGAAGGACAAATGAATTAATAAGGTTAGAGAAATAATTGAGGGCTATTTAGAATCCACACATACCTAATACTATAGATACCTCCTTTTAACTGATGTTCATCGCTAGCAGTACCAGTACATAAGTCAATGTCATCATTGTCTCTGGCACTCCCACTTTGGTTTGAAATGTTGCCCAACCCTCTTCTCTAACATTTCTTCCTCCACATTTTTCAGTGCCCTTTCATAAGAAAAAGTATTGACTTCATACCTGGATGTATAGAACCTCAAGAAATTTTCCAAATTCTTGTCTACTTTGTTTCTTAGCTTTGACTTTAGGAATCCCAAAGTACTAAAAACTCTCTCATCCTCCACTTACCCCAATATCATGGTTAGACATAAATCAGCAAGCTTGAAAAATTATGATATTGAATCAATCAACATTTCGCTCTCAGCTAGATTTTTCCAAAGCCTTGTTACCAATCCATCTTCGTGGGGGTTCTACATAATATTATATTATTCCCTCATTGTCAATGAAAAATGACATGATTTTTCTCTCAAACAAGATTCATCTTAAATTCCATTTAGAGTTACTCCATTTAAATCTTTATTTTTGCAAAAATGATCTATCAAAGTTAGTAGCCTAGTTCAAAAATCTTTTGAATTGTTCATTCTCCAATATTGAGGAAACACAATAGCCATGGATTCAAGTAGTTTGACTAGAGGGAATCTTGCTCTAATCTGTGAGGAAAGATCATAGGCAGTGCTTCACAGAAGTTGTTACAGACTCAATGATATTGGTAAAGTCTTCCCTTTTAACACTTGATACTCACTTCTTGGGGTTCTTTCCTAGTTCCTCAGACTTGATCCTAGAAAAGTAGTGCATTGGTATCTCAACTCCGTGAACTTTTGCACATAACTCCCCCTTTGCACCTATTTTTAAAAAGTTATCAGGATTGTCCAAATCTATGATTTTCTACCAATTGGAAAATTTTACATCATCACATGATCGATAGAGATTATTGAGCATCATGCATGTCAATTTACGTAGCGTAGAACATTCTGCAATATACATAGCTCTTTTCTGAGCCTTTTTATTATATTTATCATTTCCAAAAGCATGGGGAGAAGACCTGCTAATGTTAAGAGTTTCTCTACATTACTTAACATTCGCAGCAGCACATGAAATTTTGGTAGCATTGCTTCGTCGTGACTTGAGTTAATTAGACCAAGCAACGATTGATATTCTAAAAAAACTTGATGCGCAGGTCCATCCAAAGAGATCCATCTGGTATCATTATCCTTAAGAAGCATGTTCCTGTTGGTTAGTCCTTCGACAAAGTGTTGAAATTCCCTCAATTGTTTATGACTTCGACAAAAGTATTGGTAGAGCTCTTTGATTAAAAATTTATTTTTTTGTACTGGAGCATGCTTGTTGACAACTCCAAAATATAGATTCATTCTGTGGGCCATGCAGTGAATGGGAGTAACGTAGGGTGCACAAGAAGATTGTATCTTTGTGCAAAGACCACCTCTTGTGGCCTTGCATTAATGAAGCTCCATTCGCTCCAACACATGCTAACTTTTTGGCAATCGTCATGTCATTTATACCTCCATATTCAATTAGAGAACTCTTTACTAGTTCAAATAAATTTTCCGCTATCACATTATCCTTCATTTTAGCAACAATTAGTAAATGAGGTTGGAGAAAAAAATTGTGTATAGTATAAACATGCATGCATACCCAAGAAGTATTATCTAATGTTGTACCCTCATCTAAAGACAATGCAATAAAATTTGACTCTTTAATTTTTGCCTTTAGATCCCCTTTTTCAACCTCAGAAAGACAACTTACCCATTCCCATTCACTGTTTACTGACCAGTGACTATTAGGATAGTTATGAACTTTTAGAAAGTGTAATAAAGCACTCAATAATGGTTAGTCTGTCATAGGACTCCCTCTGCTCAAAATATTAAAGACAACACTTAACTGAACAATTTTTCCCATTAGTTCTACTTCCAATGCTTTTCCAAAACAAGCTTCAATAGAGCCTTTAACTTCACCACACTTCATATTTATATTCTGTTAAAATTTATATAATTATAAATTCCAAACATGCTGAGATTACACCTTTGTTTTCCATCTTATCACTGATTTTTGAACTCCATCTATGATTTTCTTTTCGTAAACTTTACCCATATGCTTCTCTACGGTGTCAATTTTTAGCTGCAACCTCTTTTTCTTCTTATTTATCTTAGTGCAAATCTTACATCGACATTATATCGGAGGCTCACCTTCAATTGGATTATCCACTGGTTAAATGAATGGATACTTTGACACCCGTTCTACTTGAAAATTCCTCAACATATCCCACATCTGATCTTTTTTTGATTCTCTATCATTCTTTGAATTGTATTTTCTTTTCTTCTTCCATGCACCATCATCTTCTCTGACATTCTCAGTCTCATCCAAGTTGATTATATCATTATGGCTACTCTGGGTATTTAACTGAAAATCTTCTTCAAGCTCATCGTGATCAGAGATATCAGGTTCCCTGACTTCTTCGATATGTCATGTAGGTTCAAGTTGTGAATCTTGAAAATCTTCTTGTGATGAAGTAGCTTCCCAATTTTGGCTAGAAACATTTCCAACACCATGATCAAAGTATGATGATAAGGTTTTGCATTTTGCTAGTGGCCTCTCTTGGCTTTCCCCATATGTTGGAGCCTTACCCTTATTCTTGTTCAACATCTTGATTCTTCAACAAAATAAAGGCTACCATCCTACCAGTGTAAAAAAAAGATGTTTACTTATTGAAGAAGTGACAATAGAACTATAATATATATAAATATGATTCATTGACCCTTAAATCATGTATGAGGTGTCCCTGGTCACCACTGTTCACTAACTAGTCCCCACTAAATAAGAATGAACTCAAAATTACATATTCACAGAATAATAATCACTTACGTTTGCCTCAAATTCAATTGTAGCCGCGACTCGCCAATGCAGTCAAGACTCAATAGTTTAAACTTTGCTATCGATCAAATTGAACCAAACCAAATTGTGTACAATAACACTGATCTATGAATATATTTATACTAATCATTTTTTGGAAAATTCGGTGGGAGGTATTAGTTCTACAAATATTTGGCAAAGCCTGCTATAGACACCTAAAAATCCATTAGAAAATAAAAGTATTTTTATTTTTTGAAAACCCCTGATGACATCATCATTTAGTAATTAATTAATTAATTAATTTTTATGCCATTAAATCCTCCTATTTTAATTAAACACTTTTAATTAAAGAATCCCTCCCCAAACCATTTAAATCAATTTTAAGTGATTTTCCTCTCTTTATTAAATCAATATTTAATAAGTGATGTCACATTCCCTAAATAAATTTTAGATTTATTTAAAGCCTCAAAACCCTAGAATCTTCTAGCCTTTCCTAAACCCTTCCAATCTTTCCTAAACTTCCCTAAACCTTTCCTAAACCAATTTAGGAGATGTTTCCTACATTTCTTAGCCTAATCCAAGTCTCATTGACTTTTGGTTAAACCCTTCCCTTAATGAGCCTTACACACTCATTAAAGCCTCTTACACACTCTTTAAGGCTTCTTATAGCCTCATAAAGAAACCCATGTCTCTTCTTCCACACTTTTTCCCCTTGCACACTTCCCTAGTATTGCTCAAACATGTGTGAGAAACCCTAACCCAAGGTAAACCCATCCTTACCCCAAACTATACCCCAAACTCTACCTCTGACTCTAACTCATCCTCCTAACCCAAGCCCTTCCCAAAATCCTATAAATACCCTCACTTCCTAAGAGAAAAGCACCAATTCACATATTTTACATTGAGTAAACTTATAATGCCATTTAGTTTTAGAGCTTAAGCATTTAGCATATTTGATAGATTAACTCTATTTTGTGCTTTTTAAATCATCATAGAATAAGCTTAATGGATTGAACTTAGCTTTTATTCATGCTTTTCTAATCATTTATGCATCATATAAAATCCTTCCTAGAATGAATTAGAGACAAGCTCCAAATGCTTAAAGAGCACACCCACATCCTTCATAATTAGAGCAAATCAAACAATGCTTGAATGCATTTTTTTTGTTTAATCTGAGGTGGCTTGGTTTTCTATGTTTATGCTTTTGAACTGATATAAATGTTTGGATTAACCTAACATTTTCTTGTTTACACCTTTCAAAATAGATAACAGATCAACCATAGCCTACATTTTGGCATGCCCAGTGGGACCCACTTCAACGGGTTCTTTGCAAACATTATGATAGGTTTTGGAGTGTTTCCTGATTTTTCAAGCTTGTAGGTGGAGGGAGCATTTTGAATTCTCATTCCTCTTCTTAGTCTTATCATTCTTCTATTCCATCTACTTCCTCTTCTTCTCCTCATGGGATCTTAAGCCTGTCTTTTCAAAAAATCCATAAAGTGGCACTTTCAACAAGAAAACCTTTGTAAATCTTGTGTAAAAGCTTTGTTTCTGTCGTGTTTCACTCTACCATGGATCCCATACCAGAAGAAGGTTCGCACTCCATGTTTCTCAGATTGCATCCAGGATTTCCCGGACCGCATCTGGTCTTGTGTCACATACAGTTAAATCTAGGACCTATCAGATTTCCCAGATTGCATTTGGGGTCCCATCAGGTAAAATATCGCACCAGTTTAAATCCAAGATCACATCTAGGGTTTCTCAGATTGCATTTGGGGTTCCAGAAAAATCATTTCAATTTGGGCATAAAATTGAACAAGCAAAATCTCACTTACTTTGTCTAAAAGGCTAAAATAAACCTCAAAATCACTCAGGAATTACTTTGTCTAAAAGGCTAAAATAAAACTCAAAATCACTCACGAATGTCTAAAAAGCTAAAACAATCAAGTCCTAATCAACTCAAGTCATTTCTAAGAGGTCCTAAAACACCCAAAAATCACTTCTAAAAATCTTTTAGTTGGCTAACATGAACTTCAATCATGCAAATCTAGGGCTTTAGAATGCATTCATGCAAAGTAGAAACACCTTGTCTTTTTGGTGCATAAAAAGAATCTCAAATCTACATCTCATTTCTAAATGGTTCCAAATAAATCCTAAATGCATGAAAATGGTCCTATTTTCAAACTCACTACATCAAATCAAAGTTAAAATTGAACTTCATTTTCAAAATCTCAAAAAAAAAAATCTTTGATGTTTCATGCAATACATGAGCTAATTTGCATTTCAATTTGAAAGGTTTCCTAAAAAGTCCCAAAGTTTCCTAAATTTTCCTAAATCATTCCTAAATCATTGATATATGTCAAAAAATTTGTCTTGTTGCAAAAATTGAGAATTTTCTAAAAGTTTTCATTCATAAAATTAATCTAGGAATCTCATTTTGGGCTTTAAAATGTAATCTAGAACATCAAATCTTGAGTGAACCTAAAGAAATGAATCAAAATCTCACAAGTCATTTACTTTCAGTCTCAAAATCAACCAAAACTCAATCTCGAAGGACTTAAGGTCAAAAAAAATCTCATTTCAAAGTTCCTAAAGTGAAGAAAACACCAAATCTTGAATGCAAAGGCTAAAATACTTTCACAAAACCTCTTTTCAAAAAGATTTCTTGTCTTCAAAAAAAGAAAAAATCAAAATTTAGAAATGTGTGTTTGCAAGCATTCATTTTAAAACCCCATAAATCAATTTGGGAAAGAATAAAATTCTTGATGTGTCTTTCAAAGTTTCCCATTTTTGCAAAATCCTCTTAAATTAAGTGACACAAAAGTGAAATTGAACTTGGACTAGTTCTTTCATTTTTACTTCTAGAGAGGCTTGTCCAAAGAGAAAAATGCTTCCTCTTTGGAGAATGACCTCAAACTGGTACCTTCCCTAGCTGGTATAGAAACAAAGCATTGAGAAAACTCTCGCTTCATCCCCTCAAGCTCAAGCGATGTGTGTTAATGGTAGCCCAAGGTAGGTGAATATCCCTACTATTTTGGCATGGTCAACTAGGCTCTTAAGTGAGTCACGCGCATACAAACCAATTGGGAGGACTCCATGGAACAACTACAAACATGTTAAATAGAAGCTGCCCTATCTACCCCCAAAAGTATCACAATCCTTGTGCAAGGACTGATCCCTGTGGTTTCCCAGATCGCCTTAAGACACTCACCATATGTATCCCCTTTTAAGGGGTATCAAGCTATGGGAAAGGATTTTGATAATAACCTCCCCTTAGGTAGATCTACTTGAAGTGATTTGCACAGTCAAAAGCTTAGTGAAAACACTTCTTGGAATATACACCTTTCAAAGGTTTCTTTCAGATTCAGAAGCTAAAGTCATTGCTTGTATCCCACAAGGTTGCCTTGTCCCTTGTCGGGATTATTTTTAGAGTGTCTATTGTCAAGTTAGTCCTTTTCCATCAAGACATCACAAAATTGGGCCAAAATATTCAAAACAAAAGCATTGCAAAAAGGACCCTTTCAAAAAATTAGACACCCAAAGCCGTATTTTAAAATAATTGCCAAAAAGCTTTTTCAAATATGTTTGATTTGACCCAACACAAGAAGGCTAAACTTCCTAGATCCTTAGTCTACCAAGAGAAGAAACTTGCAGAAATAAATCTAAAAGATCACCAACATTCCCTTAAAGTAATCCAAGTAGAAGAGAAAAATCAAGATAGACTGGAAAACATCGAGTATAATACAAGAGTCAAGCAATTTGCATTCCGGTTCAAAGTTAACCATTGCTATGTCAATCTAGAGAGAGAAGACTAGCTAGATCCATCGCATATCCATTCTTCCTTCAGAATCCCAAATCCTATCTCACCAAGTCCTTCATCCTAGCTCATCCTAGTTTCATCCTTGCATCACCACCAATCCTTAGTTGCATTCATTGCACTCTTTGTCATCTTCCTTAGTTGCATCCTAAAAATCATTCTTAGTTGCATCATTGCACTCTTTTTCATCTTCCCGGTTGCATCATAGGTCATCCATTTTAGATGCATCTAGGACATCTCCTTATAAATAGCATCATTCCATCATCCTTCAATTAGAAAATCCCAAATCAAAATCCTTGTTTCATTCCATCATCTTTGATCCTAAAATCAGTGTCCATCCATCCTAGTCAGAACCTATCATCCAAAATCCAAATCCAGTGATCCAAATCCATAAAATGCGTAGTGTTCAACCCTTTGAGTTGCTTCAAAACCTTATCCTAAAAATAAAAAATCTCCCCCTTTAAAAGAGCATTGTCTAAAGGAAATCCAACTTGTCCTTGTACAACCTCATCATCTCGAGCAAGAGATTGACCTACATTGATAAGAATCTAGTTAGCCAAAGATCATTAGTTTACCTAGGTTAACAATCCTACCATTGATCCTAAATCAAGAAGCAGCAGCTCATTTGTTGATATTTAGTAATCTTCACCATCATCCCACCAATCCTCCACCAATCTTGATCCAAATTAAAGCATCTCACCAATCCTCTAAACATTCCACCATCCTTAGAGTTGATCCAAATCCTTGCATCGCATTCTAGAAATCCACCATCCTTAGAAGTTTCTTAGACTTGCATCCATAATTCTATAGTCTTTTTAGGAACATATTGCATCCATACATCCTTTTCATCTCCATCTTCTAAATCTCCACTCCATGCCTATCAAGACAAGATCCAAAAAATGAAGGAACAGGGATCCTTATCAGACCACCAGCTCGTCTGATCCCAACATTTCTATGAGTGCAATGGTAGCTTACAATCCCCAAATCCAATGAATTGGTAATATATGGGATGATCCCAATACCCCCCACCCCCTCACTTCTTTTGCAATAGAAACATTCATGAATCATCTAGGGAATACACAAATAGTTAGTGCACTCATTGCTGAGGTTCATAAAAACATGTTGGCTAACTTCACATGGGAGGATACTCCCATTCCACCATATCTTCAACCTCGTATTCCCATCAACACCATTTGAATCCCAGCAGAAGCATACACCCCCATCATCCAAAAAATCCCTGATCCACTTTTTCACATATCACAAGTAGCTTCGCCCATCCCTCCTCTTTTGCAAAGAAATTTCACAAGCCCTAAAACAAAAGCAACACAATCTACTCCATTTCCTGTCATGAGCACACCATCATCCTCCATAGCAACTCAAGCCATCATTCATACCCAAATATTTTCACAAAACCAACCACCACCTCCCAAGTAATTCATACCCAAATCATTCATACCCAAATCTTTACACAAGTAATTCCTCCACCTTCCATGGGCCAAGAAACATCATCATTTCCAGGGGTGACACAATCATTTCCCTCTTTCACTCCACAAGCTTCTACACCCATACCCTCATTCCTAGGGGAAACACAATCATCCTTCCCATTCACTCCACAAGCTTCTACACCTATGTCATCATTTCTAGGGGCAACACAATCATTTTCCTCCTTCTCCCAACAAGTTTCCACATCAATGCCACCATTCTCATGGGGAACACAAGCATCTTTGTCCACACCCCAACAAACATTTACCCAAGCACAAGCCCAAAAAATTGCATTCACAACTAGTATGCCTTCCATGGGATTTCCAAATCTACCATTCACATCCCAAACTCCCATCACATCTACATTTCCATCATCCTTCGCATTGCAATTCCCACCATGCACTGGTTCTCATTGGGGCATTACTCATGAAGAGATGCAAGCTTTGGGAATACCAACCCACTCTCCCGCATCCATGCCTATGAACCAGCAAGCCACCTTTCCCCAACCAGTACAACAGCAACAAACACAACCTCCACCAGCTTCATCTTTTCCTTTATACACTAACTACCTATCCACACCACCCACCACATCTCAAAAATTTCTACCACCTCAGCAACAGAGTTCATCTCATCTCGCAAGCTACCTTGCCCAACCACCTCCATCTTTTAGCTTCCCTACATTCGTTCCACCCTTAAGCAATGCAGGAATGTATCCATCCTACATCAACCAAGAGCAAAGCCAAGTGCATCAAGGCCAAGCCTACCAACAAACTACACCATTCCACCAGCCTCCTTCGCAACAATAATACTTCCCAGCATAGCAGCAACAAGCTTCCTCATATCCCACGCAACACCAACAAACTCCTATTGTACCCCAACAGCAAGCTATTTCATATCCCCTCTAGCAATACACCCCCACACCTCAACAATAGTATCCTCCCCAAAAATCCTCACCCCAACATCCATTCCAGTCCACCTATCTTGTTGGGAAATCTCCATATCCCACTCCATAATATCCACCTCAAAATCACCCCTATTTACTAGCACCATTAGACCCTTTCCAAATGGGAGTACCTGCTCCAATGCCAATCAATACTAAGTGGGAAGAAATGAAGAATGCTCTCAAGGAGCTCAAAGCTGGCATAGAGAACAAGACCTCCAAGTTTGAAGAGGTGTGTCCCTATCCGTTTGATCGATCAATCACTGTCATTCCTTTCCCTGAGCACTTTGAGACACCCAAATTTGATAAATATCAAGGGAAAGGAGACCTTGTAAACCACATCAAAGAGTTCTATATGGCATTCCAAGAAGTGGCTTATAATGATAATTATCTTTTGCACCTATTCCCCAAAAGCTTGGGAGGAATTGATATCAAGTGGTTTTACAAGATACCTTGTGGGACCATCATAACTTTTGTCGAGCTCTCTGAGATGTTCGTTGCCCAATATGCCCATAATGTAGAGAATGAGTTATCTTTACTAGATCTATGTAACTCAAAATAGAAAGGAGGAGAAATCCTAGCTAACTATTTGCAACGATGGAAAAACCTCACAATCAGGTTATCATACCAACCGCCTAAAAAGCATCTAACCAAGATCTTCATTGATAACCTACATCCCAAACTATCCCACTTCATGAGGATGAATTGCATCCAAAATTATCAAGATATCAAAAGTAAGGGGATAGATATCAAAAGAGGCCTCCTAGACGAAGGCACAATCTGGCATTACAAAGGCGATTCCCATAGTAAACCCAGCAATGACAAACCCCGTTACTGGAATTGTAACAAAAATGTTGTTACTAATGGAGCCACTGACACCAAGCATGTCCAAATCGTCATGGCTGATCCTACACCAACTCCTACATACCAACATCAAAAAGTGCCCATCTATTAGCAACCTCTACAACAATACTAATAGCAACAACCTTAGATCCCTCAGCAACCCATAAAGAACTATCAGCAACAAGCGCGTCAAGCCCATCAAGGCAATTTGACCAATCAGGCTAATGCCATCTCCATTACTCCCAATCAGAATAGACCTAGAGCCCAAACTTACCAGAAGAGAACCTTCACACAACTTGGTGAACCTCTGGATGTTATCTTTCACCGAATAGCCAAGGCCAATCTGATCACATATCCACTGATCCAATAGTTTGATGATGCAACTCCCAAGCCTAACTGGTACAATGATTATGAGTGTACTATGATTATCATCGTGTCAAAGGAAACACTACCCTAAGGTGTATGAAACTCAAGCATTACATCCAAGATCTCGTAGACAAAAAGGAAATCCAAGTGGACACATCAGCCCAAGCTTCACCTAATGCCAATTTGTAGATATATCAAAATGTGTTCCCACAACACAATGCTAGAAATAACCAAATCAATCCCAATCCTCCACCCCAAAACCAAGGCAAAGGCAAGCAAGGAGACCATGCTGACCACAAAGACCATATATTAGCCCATATCAATTATGACAAGTTTTTTGGATGCATAACCCAAGTCGAATCCACATTCAATGTTATCCATGTCAGAGGAGCCAATAGTTAGTGTGTAGTTATGACACGAAGAGGTCAAATAACTATTGTTGATGCCACTCCAAGACCACCACACAATGCACAATAAAACCTCATAGAACAACTTGGGAATACACCAGCCCAAATCTCCATCCTCAACCTTCTCTACACTTCCCCCCTCCATCAAGAAATCCTCGACCAAGCCCTTCATGATGGATATGTCCCCACAGACATAAACACCATCCAGTTTGAAAATCTTGTGGGGCATCTATCTGCATCCTATGCTTTATCCTTCAAGCCATCTGACATACCAGCTATCGCACCTGACCATAATCTCCCTCTCTACATCGCCATTATGGTCAAAGATTTTTCCATCAAAAGGGTCATGATAGATAATGGCTCCACCCTAAACCTGTGTACTCTCAAATTCATTAAGTAGATAGGGTTCACAGAGGTTGATATATCACATGAAATAATCACCATCAAGGAATATGATAACTTGGAGTGTACCTCTGAAGGCACTATTCTTTTTCCCATCCAGTTAGGCCTAGCAACACAAGACACCATTTTCCATGTTGTTAATCTTGACTTACCATTCAGCATCCTCCTTGGCTGACCATGGATTCATTACATCAAGGTTATACCATCTACTTACCATTAGTGCATCAAATTTCCACATCAAGGCACTAAGGTTACCATCCATGCTTATTCCCAACCCTTCGCATACTACCATGTGATGGAAGCATCATTCCCTCATCCACCCATTGTCCTGGAACCAACATTGGCACTTCTATCGCTAGCTCCTCACGATCTAGAGACCATCCTTACCTCCACTCTTTCCTCTATCAAGATCAACAAACAGGGTTGTGGAAAGTATACCCTAAATGATTCATTTGCAGTAGGGGCCCTACCTCTTGATGCACATACACAAGGGCATCCAAGTCACCAAAGAAATCCCATTGAAGAAAATCATGAAGTCAAGCAAATAGGACCTATGACTTTTGTTTTCCATGGAAACATAGACAGTCAAGAGATGGACCTTGACATCAATAGGTGGTTGTACAGAGATCCCCCACCACCTGATACTCAACTTCTTGGCTACTTCAAAGAAAAATATCCACAATCACACAAGTACGCCACTAAATAATGGAAATGTGAAGGCAATGGTCTAGGACCACAAGAAGGTAGAAGCAAAGACCCCATTACAACATCAAATAATCCACAACATCAAGGTCTTGTCTTTAATACCCCTCACATGCATATACAAGAGCCCAATACTGCAACCTGGGGTACTAACATGACCAACGTTCCCTTCTTGAATAGCCAGGATGACCTCGTGGAGATTGAAGACATCCCTGAAGAGGAAGAAAAGAAATCCTATGATGAAATCTTTGATGGTGATACCCTCTTAGGCACTTTTTTCCTCCATCAACTCTCCCTTAAAATCATAGAACTTCCCCTCACCCATCCCAAACTCATAGACTGGGACCAACCAAGCGTCACACACATCGATGAGTTCCAAAGCACACAAACGCTCCTAAGGTTCATGGGAGCATCAGGCCAACAAGAAGATCAAGATCTAGAAGCCACTCATGTTTGCAAGCTTGACCCCAAAGGATATTTCAGGGAGGTGAGTTCTAGCTGCAAAATTGAAATAGAAAAGGAAAAGAATGAGTCCTTATGTGAAAACCCTTCTGGGGTGCATTCCAACTCCAAAAAAGATAAAATAAAAGGTGTATCTTCTGGTGAAAACCTCTTTGAGGTGCTAGAAGATGGATACTTGCCTCTTCCTCCCATCCTTGATTATAGACCAGAGCAGTCACCTATCATCATAGAGGAAACCAAGCTAGTCAACTTGGGCATAGAAGAATGTCCGAGAATCACCTACATTGCAACATCTCTAACAAAAGGTGAAGAAATGGGATTTATTGCACTTCTTAGAGAATCAGTTATAAACTTTGCATGGTCATACACACACATTCCTAGGCTTGATCCCAATTTAGTTGTGCACAATCTTGTTGTGGATCCAACCACCAAGCCAGTCAAGAAGAAGCTAAGAAAAATGCACCCAAAAGTGGCCTTGTTAGTAAAAATAGAGCTCAAGAAACTTCTCTAAGCCAAGATCATCAGAGCCATTGACTACTATGAGTGGATTTCCAACATGGTGCCTATTACTAAACCTTCAGGCAAGATTAGAATATGTACTGACTTCAGAGATCTCAATAAAGCATGTCCCAAAGATGATTTCCCACTACCCAACATAGACATGATAGTAGATCTTACAGCAAGCCATGAGATGTTGCCACTCATGGGTGGCTTCTCAGGACACAATCAGATTCGAATAGCAGAAGAAGATCAACACAAAATAACATTCACCACACCATGGGGTACCTTCTACTACAACATGATGCCATTAGGGCTAAAGAACATCGAGGCTACATATTAGAGAGCAATGACAGCCATATTCCATGATATGATACATAAGATCCTGGAGGACTATGTGGATGATATTCTTGCAAAATCTTAGACATGAGGTGAACACCTGAATATTCTTGAGAGTGTGTTTGATCATCTCCATCATTATGGCTTGAAGTTGAATCCGAAGAAGTGTGTCTTTGGTGTAACATCTAGAAAGCTACTAGGCTTTATAGTATCACGGCACAGCATAGAGATTGACCCCAAAAAGGTCAAAGCCATTATAGAAATTCCTCCTCCAAGAACACTCAAACAACTCAAAATTTTACAAGGAAAGCTTCAATTAGTGCATCGATTTATATCACAACTAGAAGACAAGTGCCAACCTTTTACGCATCTACTCCACAAGGACACAAGCTTCAAATGGGATCCTATCTACTAGAAAAGCTTTGACAAGATGAAGGAATATCTTGCAAACTCTCCAATTCTTGTACCACCAATTTTAGGATGCCCTCTCATACTCTACATCTCGGTGACCACTACAACACTGGGGGAACTCTTAGCACAACACGATGATGACAATAGAGAGAGATATATTTATTATATCAGTCAGACTCTTGTTGGCTATGAGCTCAACTATTCACCAATGGTGAAAGTATGCCTTGTAGTAGTCTTTGCCACTCAAAAGCTTAGGCATTACATGCTCAACCACACAATCAAGCTCATCTCAAAGGTGGACCCACTCAAGTATCTGTTATCAAGGATGACTCTCACAGGCCATATAGCCAAATGGGTCATGTTACTCAATGAGTTTGACATCCAGTACATAGATCGAAAAGTAATCAAAGGTAAAGTAATTGTCGATCAGCTAGCAAAAGCACCTCTTGTGGATGCATTTCCTGTAATCATGGAATTTCCTGATGAACACCTATGAATGATTGAAGAACAACCAATATGGAAGCTATAATTTGACAGCTCCTATACATCACATGGATAAGGGGCAGGAATCCTATTCATCACACCTCAAGGTGAATATATTCCAAAATCATTCAAATTAGGATTTCCATGTACTAATAACATTGTAGAATATGAGGCACTCATCTCAAGCCTCAAAATAGCTATCTAATGGAATATCATAGAACTACAAGTGTTTGGATACTCACAACTAATCATCAAGAAGGTCCTAGATGAATATTAAACAAAGGATGACAAGCTGCTACCCTACAAAGAATTGGTGGACAGACTGAAAGAGCATTTCCTAAATCTATGATTCACATGGATACCAAGGCTTCAGATCAAAGAGGTCGATGCAATGGAAACCATTGGATCCCTATTGGAGATCACTCACAACTCAACATAATAAGAATTCTTAGTCAAGTAGCCACATACGCCTACTTATGAGAACGTCGATGTAGAAATGGTGTGTGTCTTGATTGTTCATCAGTCCCCATGGTACCACGACAACCATGCATATCTTAAAAATGGTATCATATCTCCCCATCTCACCAATAACCAATGCCAAAACCTAATTCAAAGAGCTTCCCACTACACTCTTGTAGCCAACACCCTTTATCATCGAGGATATCACAATATCCTCTATAGGTGTTTAGATTCAAACAAGGTCATTCTGGCTTTACAAGAGGTCCACGCTAGGATTTGCAGTGCCTACACTAGTGGCATGGTTCTAGCAAAGCAATTGCTTGGAGTCGGGTATTATTGGCCAACCATGGAACATGATGCTTGTGAATTTGTCAAGAAATGCCTACTATGTTAGCAGCATGAAAATATGATTCATGCACAAGCACAAAACTTGCAGCCTATTGCGCCACCTTGGCCATTTTCATGTTGGGGCTTCGACCTCATTGGGATAATCACTCCCCTTTCCTCAGATGGACATAAGTACATAATCACAACCACAAAGTATTTTACAAAGTGGGTTGAACCAATTTTTCTCACCCTTGCTACTGGCATCCAAATATCCAAGTTAATCTTATACCACATCGTTTGCCACTTTGGCATACCATCTACCATATTTACAAACCATGACACACCTTTTGAAAACTAGCATGTGGATGATTTGTGTGCCAGACTTCACATCCACCATCATTTCTCCAGTCCATACTTCCCCCAAGAAAATTGCCAAGCTAAGGCAACCAATAAAACCATTCTAAAAATCCTCAAGAAGGTTGTCAATGATTCTAGTCATGACTGGCACCTCCAAATAAATCCCACCCTCTGGGCCTATCACACTCCCACAGGCACCACCCCATATTCCTTTGTATATGGTGTCAAATCTATTCTACCAATCGAGGTCGAGCTCCCATCATTGCGAGTCTCCATGAAGAACTATACTACTGATGAAGACTAGATGGTGGTAGTACTGATAACCTTGTAGTTGAGGAAATGGTTTAGAAACTTGGTTGGTGAGAGTGAGACATCCTTGTCCTTATAGGGTTAGTTTGTTGCAAGATGTTCATACTTTGGAAGTGAGGGAGCAATGTCTTATTGATTTTTAGATTGGACAGTATGTGGATCAAGTGTTGTGTGATATTGTGGACATGAGTAGTTGTCACATATTTATTGGTAGACCTTGGCAATATGATTGTAGGACTATGCATGATTGTGTTAAGAATATGTTTACTGTTGAGAGGGGTGGAAGGAAGTTTTCACTGGTGCCTTTATAGAATGAAGAATTTGGTAGGAGGAACCTGAGCTTTTGGAGTCGAGTTGAGTTGAAGGATCCTGGAAGGGTTAGAGATTACTATGGTGAACAAACCTGTGGGTTGTCAAGAAAACACTTGAAAAGGAAGAGAAATCAAAAGTGGAAGACTGTGCAAGTTGAAGACTTGGAGGACATGTATGTGAAGAACCAGCTTGGCATTTATTTGTTGAATCCTGTAAGATGTTCTTCCAACCTTTAAGAACATATTTTTACACCTAGGGTGTCTGATGCAGGAGCATCTTGGGGAAGTTATCAATCCTACATGTTGGAGTTTTTTTTCCCTATGTTGCTTGGTTACAGTGTTGTCCAAGGGGCTCAATTGAAGAGGAATGGCTCAGTTGTAGTGTTGGCTGAGGGGCTCAGTCACTGAAGGACTTGGCTTCTTCTAGTGCTCAACAGAACATGTTCTCGGCTATGCTTGGCTTGCTTAGTTGTTTTGTTGTCACATAGCAATTTGGGCTTGCCAATTGGAGTTCTTGTGGATTTGATGGGCCGACTTGATACATTCAATTTGTGTAGCATGTGTTGCATTCTCCTTGGTAGATCTGGGGGCCAACATGGAGAATTAATTAATTGTAAGGCTATATGAGAGCCGACTGATGTTGCATTTAATATTTGTTTCTTGTTTTAGGAGCCAACTTGGTTTAGGAGTTATTTTTTTCTTCCAGTCAACTTGTGGATGAAAAAGTAGTATATAAGGAGGTTTGGGGTAGATTTTTTGGAGACAAAGAAAAGAGGTAGAAGAGAAGAGATTCATGTGAGGAATCTAAAGCTGCAAATTTGTGAGCAAAGCTAGTGGTTGAGGCTTAGGAACAAGGAGATCACTTGGTGGCTTGTGAGCACAAGTTTGGATCTTGCTAGATGTTTGTACCAGATTGATGTGATTTGGCTAGCTAGGTTTAGGTTTTGAATTGAATCTTGAGGGATCTTACAGAACTGTTATTTTCTTTGTAATTGACTATAACCAGGAAGGCCTTATAGCTCGACACATTGCATGTAATTAGTTATTTTATGAATTAAGAGTTTAAACTATTATCATATCTTGCTTTGCTTTTGGATTCCATTATGTGGTTGTTTAGCTAGGGGCTCAGACATCTCCTTTGGGGATTCTCTTGGCCTTGCGCTGCGTCAAATTTTGTCAACTTCATTGATCAATCTGAATCTGAATCTTAACCAAAACTTAAACTTGATCATTTCATTACCTTTGACCCTAGTGAGATAATTAAAGCACCTGGTGGTCTTCTTTAAATTATGGAAAAGGTTAATGATCTCTATTCTCATGGTATTCTTATTGACCCTACTTGTAAGGTGAATATGATAATTGAAGAACATCTTTACAATAGACAATTGCAATGTGACTTTTATGACAAATCTAATGTGATAATCCAAACTTGCAATGGTTTCACCTTTCCTACTCATGATTCTATTTCATTTCTTGTAAAAGTTGGTGGTAAAACTCTAGATGTCACCTTTGTGGTCATCCTAACTTTTGATCAATTTTAAGGCAAACTTGGTCTTTCATGGCTTAATTCCATGAAGGTTGCAGCCTCTCCTATCCATAATTGTTTGAAATTCCCCACAATGGAGAAGTCATAACTATTAATCATAGTATTTATCATCCTTCAATACCTTGACAATCTATTGACATTTATTTAGTTTTGCCTTCTATGCCTCAACCAACTCAATCTCACAAAGATAATCTCTTTCGATCATATCAAAATAGAAAACCTAAAACATTTGCGACCTTAGAAATCCTAAGAATGTTCCATCTCCTTGTCTTGGATCTAGAATTCTTCCTATACCACCTACACCTCCTATATATGCTTATGTTCTGCCTCTTGTATCTTATAAATGTTCAACTGATAGTATCTCTCAACCTAGTGAGGTTCCTTCCATTCTTCCTCCTAAGGAAAAAAAGGGCTTGATCTGGATTGATCCTAAACCAAACCTACTTTATAGAAAAACCAAGTGTAATCGCTATGCTCATGATCCCCACCATAAATGTCATGATAGATCTCATCAACGTGCTTCCCAAAACCTCTCTTCCCCCAAAACACCTACTAATTATTTGATTCATCTTGTCAAAAAAGTTTGTACCCTTTTTCAGATGATGGTTAATAATCTAATCAACCTTGTGAGACATGGAAATAACCTTTAAAGTGTGGGACTTAAAGTGTGAGGTCGAGTCTCTGAGGAAGGTCAAATTCCTTATAATCAAGATGCACTTAAAACTAATCTTTTGAGGGAAAGGGGAGAAGGATATGCTGAAAGGAAAATGTGGTGATGCACTAGATTGAAATTCGTTACTCTCCTTGCCTATGACTGCACATAACATTAACAAGCACTCACATTACATAATTATCATTCTAACATGTCCTATAAGGATTCATATGCAAATCAAAACCAATGAGATGTTGTAAATAATATAAATTCACAATACAACAATCATGAGCATATTTGACACAACCTATGAACTTAAAAAACATAAAAGAGACATTTAACAAAAGGAAGGAAATATGCACTGATAACTAAATGACAAGAGGTAAAAAATAAGATTTAATTAATGGAAGGAAAATAATTTTACAGTTGCAAAGCATAACTACTACAAATGAACAAAAGAGAAAAACCCAAAAAATATGTACAAAAATTGTCTTTATAGATCAAGCATAACTCAGATTTTTACATTTGAGTTTAAACCCCTCTAGGGTTGAGTTAGGTTATAGAACTGCAAAAGAAATAAATATCAGATAAAAATCTGATCTCTGTTACAACTTGATTCATGGAAGTGATTAAAAGGGCCAAATGAATGTATTTGGTAGATGGAAGAGACAACTATATCCCTATAAATTGTAAATGAGCATGAGGATGCATTGGCATCATGTTATAGAGTCAAAAGAAGTTGGTCAACATTGAATAATCAGTCCTAGTGTTATGTCCAAGTTGCAAACAGTCAAATCAAGCCAGTGAAAAGAAATGTCAAAATGAGATAACACGATGTGTTAACCCACCCCGCACACCTGTAAGAAGCACCACCACACATAGAAAAATGACCTAGGCCACTAGTTTAAATGTGAGTCATTGATGAATATTTTGATTGGAATGGGTGGCCCAAATACATCATAAAAAAATCCCAATGTAAGATAAAAAACAACCATTGATAAAAAAAGGTCCTTAATCAGACGGTTGACATGGCTTCATAACTAACAATACTGATAAGAACAGAAGAAACCCCAAAATGGAAAAAAAATTCCATTTCGCAAGATGTCATTTTGCCCCTTGTAAAACTGTGAAAAGGGGATAACATGACATGTTAACCCACACACTAGTACATTTTGCACCATTTTTCTACCACATTTTTTGACCATGAAACAAAAAGATTTTGGTTGGTCAGATTATAGAAGGAAAACTTTCATTTTTTTTAAATCCATGCCCGTGTTAGTCAAAATTTCGACCACTACAATGTATGTCCAAATTTCGATGAACATGGGTATAACTTTTTTATAAAAAAGAATTCATTTCTCACTTCATTATCACCATGACAAATTTTTTCAAAGGACGACACACAAAACCACATCGGCCAAGGTGGATTCGACACTGTGTATAGGGGTTGTAGTTTTTATGTAGACTTGGGCCTTTAATCTTTGAGCTTGAAACCACATCGGCCAGGGCAGATTCGGCACTATGTATAGGGGTTGTAGTTTTTATCTAGACTTGGGCCTTTGATCTTCAAGCTTGGTTTTGGAAACTTGGCTTTTCCTCTCCTTATCAAATAGAAGCTCATTGAGGTAGGGATTGTGTTATCTCCTCTGCATTTTGATGGCACATCTTACTGTGATATTCATTACTCCATGCTCTATTGTGTCCATGGCATTGAGTTCATTTCTTCAATGATTTGATTATGGCATTAGCTATGTTAGTGAACTAGGGCATCATGTTAATGTGTGTTCATTGGATTCTCTAGTTACCCACGAGCTATGACATCCATTTATGTGAGCTAGGGTATCATTGATTATTTCCTATCAATTATATGGCACTGGTAAGTCTTTCCCAGCCCACACAACCATTATTAATACCAATATGAATAGACATGACTGGCATCATTTCATTATTGGTTGACTAGCATTGTTTCATTATCTTACACAGTGATACAAATAACCACTAATTAGTGGTTATCATAACACATTAACAATATGTTACGATAACCATTAATTACTAGTTATCGTGTGATCAAGCAATCGACTAAGTCGATCTTAACAGTGACTGCATATTATATTTAATGTGACTACATAATATATTAACAATGACTAGTTAATTACCCTATTCCAAAGCTCCCATTTTGGCACAAGCAGGGAGGATGCTGGCAAAGGTTGTGGAATTTAGCTTTACACCTACCATTTGCATTTGCTTGAAAATTTCTAAAGCCTTTTCAAAAAATCCATTTTGTACATAGCCCGTAATCATGGCATTCCATGATACCACATGTCATTGATGCATTTTGTCAAAGAGTTCACATGCCTTGTCCATAGTTCCACATTTTGCATACATGTCTACCAGGGCAGTTGCAACTACAACATCTGACAAAATTTCTTTATCTTTTATGCTTTGATGGATGTCTACACCCTCTTCCAAAACTCCCATTTTTGCACAGGTAGGGAGGATGCTGGCAAAGGTTGTGGAATTCGGCTTTACATCCGCCAATTGCATTTGTTTGAAAGTTTCTAAAGCCTTTTCAAGGAATCTATTTTGTGCATACCCTGCAATCATTACAATCCATGAAACCACATTTCGTCGAGGCATTCTATTAAACAACTCATGGGCCTTGTCTATTCTTCCACATTTGGCATACATGTCTACCAAAGCATTTCCAACCATAATGTCTAACGGAAAATCTTTTGAAGTTGCTAATCCCTGTGGTATACACTTGATTTTTAAGTGACATTTATTACATTTATCATATATTATAATATTTGTTAATACTTACACCTTTGAAACTGTCATTGATGGAAAATTAAGTTGCATAACAAAAGCCCAATTATTTGGAGTAGTAAATTGTGTCAAGTGGATTGCTATTTTTTTAATAGATTGTTGATTATTCATTATTTATAGAAGTGTTGATTTTTTATATAAATCTCTACACTGCTCAGAGGCAATAACAATTTCTGATTCAAATCTTGATAATTCTTGTACCTCATATGAAGCCATCGTTCATGGGATTAAAACTTAGTTCTCCTCTTCAATGCAAGTTGGGAACCTTCCTCATTTTTGCATTGTTCTTTCATATGTCTGCTTCATCTTAATTCTTATCTTTGTGGACCTCCATCTATTCTATACCAAACAACTTAATATTGTGCTACTAGGTTTTTTTAATAAGTTAATTTGGATAATGATTGTTTTCCCCAAGAGCCCAAACTAAACCTTTGTGACTGATACTTTTATTTAGTTTAGTGGCATCAATCATTTTTATATCCAATAGAGAGTCTTTGCATGTTATAATGTGCTCTCAAGTTTGTTGTTTCTATGGGAGACAAGGTTTTAATTGCATTCACCAATTTTTCAGTAATATCTCTGCCAAGTTTCATTCACAAGGTTTCTACCTCATAGGAGTTCTTTTAAAATATGATTCTCTTGTTTTCTAAATCATTATCAAGCTTTATTATGAAAATTTTCCTTTACTTATGATTTATATGTCACAATCATGTGATTTTATGGTCTATAATTCTAAATAAACCCCCTCCCCATGCTGGATAATTTAGGCTTTACCCATAGTTGCTAGTCTATCTAGATAATTTAGGCTTTACCCATAGCAGCGTGCACGCAGGAGATACATCCCAACTTAAGCTCAATCTTTACATAAGGTATGTGATTGTTATAGCAAGTTTCGGTATTCAAATTCTATCAATCTCTGGTTTGAGCCTGCAACAACGTTCCTTATACATTTGGTTATTTATATTTGGGTTAAGACCATTCGACATAGACTATACTATCTACTAAGATGTCACTTTGAATCTTCTCCACAACTGTAGCCACTTAGCCTAGCACCATTGACTGTCACAGAGACACTCTAATCTAATTGATAAAGTTAGATTAGGGTCAATCTGGAATGGTCAATTGATGGATTCACATAGAAGGTAAAATCGCCAAGGATTCTTCAATGTGCTCAAGACTATCAAATTCAATCTATGATTCAATTTCAACCTTCCTATTACTACACTGCTGCAAACTTGTCTTCTTCTTACTGGTTAAATACATGGAAAGTATCTACCTAGGGCATCAAATCTTGAAGCAATATGCCTCCTTCCACAGTCTGAGCACTTATATTATTAAAGTGCATAACCTTGGCTTGCTTCTCACCCAATGACATTGGAATCCAATGGGGAAACCGCAAGTCAAGGTTCCACCTTCATGACAGAGCCGACTATAGATTTTCCCGAGTCGGTCTGTCAGTGAGGTTGGGTTCTTGCGTAGATCAGCACCAAATTTAAAATACAATGTTTGCAAAGTCTAGTTAAATGAACTCTAACAAGAACCATGGATGCACAAATGAACCTACAGTGACATTAAAACTCTCTAACCATTACATGATCGGGTTTTCTATGACAGTCAAGCCATGTGTTCAGTTCATAACTGACTATGTAAATGTAACTAAAACTTGAAATCAAATGACAGTCAAAACTAAGATGGATTCGAATAAACAATGCATACAATGAACTTGTAGAATGATCAATCCATCTACCTATTTGCAACAGACAGAGTATGATAACAAAAATGTACTCAAAATATTTTTTGGGTTTCTTTTATTCAATGCTACTTCGAAGATCATCTCCTTGTGCCAATCTCGTGATTGGACAAGGTTTAAAAACCACTTCCAAAAAGTCTTCCAACTGATCCAACCAACATGAAATTGGTTCTAGTCATTGGAGAACTAGACTTACAATCTGCCAACAGTGTTGCAAAAAATTAACAACATTTCATAATTTGTGCAACTTTGGAGTGAAACTTTGTCAAAAATGCACTAAAACTCAATAACAACTTCCTAAAAGAATGAAGAGGTTGATCTAAGGTCTAGATCCCTCAACCTTAAAACTAAAGAAAATAAACTAAAACATACTAAAACTAAGTTTAGCCATTCAGAGCCAACTAGGATCCCAAACCAGCCTGGGAACCAACAATCGGCTATATGAGGAAATAGTTTCAACATTCCTTAAAAATGAGTTAGGAAATGTTTCCCAAATGATGGGAAACAAACTTAACTCCCACTAAAACATAAACAAACATAAACAAACTTAACCCCCACTAGATTAACAGTCCAGTGGACTAAGACATCCCTGGTTTATGAAAACACCAAAAGATTCTTGACCACACAAAATGACCAAACTCAAAAATGAGGAAACGGATTCTAAAGATCCATTTCCTTTTATTACAACCAAACTAAAACAAAGACTATCTGGAAGTGGACTTGGGTGCCCTGCACCATGCTCCGTAGGACAAAGAAACTCAAGTCCCTTGAGTTGGTAATGCGGAAAGTGGAAAACCAAGTTGCACAATAGCTTCAGGAGTAAGCCACGCAGCATCCTCCATGGGATTATGCTTCCATTGTACCAAATACTCAAGATAGGTGTGCCTCTGGGTCTTCCGTGCAACTCTAGTGTCCAAAATGTTGTCAATCTCAAAAGGAGATGACTTAGGAATGTCTTGGAGCTAGGCCTCTTGCATAGAACCAATACTACCTGCAACCACAACATCAGCAACCAGACCTTTATAGAGATATAGGTCAGCAACATTAAATATAGGTGACAAATGAACATCAATCTAAGTCTCTTAGGTTTATATAGCCACCCAAAAGCACTTGATTGAACATTAGGACTCTGATGAGGTTACATAGTCATCTAGGAACATAAAGAAGATTTGTGATCTCCTTAACATCTTTGTTTTTCTCTAATTCAATCTTTTGAGGGTGCTCATGCACCAGAAATTGCATTTGAAAGAAGTTTATTTATCAAAAACTCAGTACAGTCTGTACACCAAGCCTCTTCTATCGTACAATGAAACTTTGGCATATTTGGTGGACTCCTAGAAACTCATGTACCTATTTTAAAAATCCCAAAAGTCTACATTTCTAGGACTGTGTAGCATTGTCCTATTCAATCCTTTGTCCTTTTCTTCCCAAACCTGATTTAAAATTCCTCCTCTTCCCTTCATTGAAGAACCTCCTCTATTGCTGCTATTTTGTCTTTCACTTTTCCTCTTCAATTTCTCCTCTATTCTAAGGGCCAACTGGTAACATTCCTTCACATTTTTAGGGTTAGAAGCCAATCTGACCCTTTGATCTTTCGGTACCTCTTCACCTTCAAAGTATGCAACCATTGATGCAATCCAGTCCAAAAGCTCTTTTTCTTTTAGACTTCCATCATACATATGGATATATCCCCTCACCTTATGCTGCTCAATCTTCATAGCCTTGAATATCTTGATTGTCCTTTGCTCTTCAGGATCTATTTGTTCCTCTTCTTCCTCTCCTTCCCCTTCCTTATGGGTTTCTTCCTCTTCTTCACTATCAACACCTTCATCTGCTGCTCTTCTTTGATTGGATTCCAATGCTTCAAGCTTGGCCAAAAGTGCATTGTAAGATTCCTGCAACCTTGTGTTCTTCTCCTTCAACTCCTGGATCTCCTTGACAGTACCTGCATTCCTTGGAGGCATTTTCACAAACAATAGTCAAACTTCTTTAGAAAAGTGTTCCTCTATCCCTCTAAGGCACCATTTATTTTCGATAAATTAATTTTAACTTTGGTTGTGTTAACAAAACTATGTTGACTTTATTTTGTAGTTTTTTAACATGAGAGTTTGTAGATTAATAGGAGTTCACAGATATTATTGTGCCATAGTTGCCCATCTATAACTAGTGAGATGCACATAACTCATGTACCTCATGCTAGTGTGCTTGGATACCTTGTATACACTATTTTTCATTAGACTAGAAATTATCCAAATAGTGAGTGTTTATATAAAGTGCTATAACACATAGGCGGTCCTCCTTTTACACAAATTAATAATAGTGACAACTCTCACAGGTGGTTGGATAATGTCTAGTCTAATCCAAGCACACTAGCATGAGGTACATGAGTTATGTTCATTTGACTAGATATAGATGGGAATTAATGCTCAATTGAATGATACGTTCCCATAAAAATGTGAACTCCTATTAATCTACAAACTCTCACGTTAAACAACTACAAAATAAAGTCAACATAGTTCCTTTAACACAACCAAAGTTAAAATTAAATTATTTGAAAAAGGGTTTGTGTTTTGAGTTAATTGGTTTATGTAAAAAATTTTCAGCAACAGGTGATGAACATTCATATTTTCCTAAGCAGTACTTTGAGCATTCCTACCACCCATGTACTATTGTGAAAATCATCACAAGTCCATTTTTTGCAGGAAAAAGAGAGAGAGAGAGAGAGAGAGAGAGAGAGAGAGAGAGAGAGAGAGAGAGAGAGAGAGAATGATGAGGATATTGATGCTCCTCTTACCAGCCATTACCTTAGAAGAATGAGCAAGAAACCAAAAAAGAAATGATTAGCAAAAAATGTTAATTACAATCATTTCTTTTTTGGTTTCTTGCTCATTTTTTAAGATAACGGCTAAGCGGAGCATCAATATCCTCATCATTCTCTCTCTCTCTCTCTCTCTCTCCCCTACTAGTCCTTTGACATGTATTAAACAAAATTAAATTTTCAGCATATTATTATCATTCTATTTCTTTGTTGTAAACATGCCATTGGTTTAGTTTTGTAAATTTTTTTTGTGTTAAATGCATTTAAAATAAAGGTCTAATTCTATAGACTATTGATGCAGAGCCCTCTACTATCACCTTAAATAGGCCAACTCAACTTGAGGATTCAACAAGAAACTTAAATGGAATACACCAAGAAGTACCAAATGATGAATGCTCAATTGTTGTAATGGTAAAGCAATATCAGAACCACCCATTTCTAGAACTTGATTTTTCTATAGTCCTAATGATTTTTCTTATTTCTTGAACATTGTTGACATACTTAAATGGAATACACAATACCAAATGATGAATGCTCAATTATTGTAATGGCAAAGCAATATCAAAACAGTCCATTTTTAGAACTTGATTTTTCTATAGTCGTAATGATTTTTCTTATTTCTTGAACATTGTTGACATACTTAAATGGAATACACAATACCAAATGATGAATGCTCAATTGTTGTAATGGCAAAGCATCATAACCGTCCATTTCTAAAATTTGATTTTGTATAGTCTTAATTATTTTTCTATAGTCCTAATGATTTTGAAAATTGTTGACAAAGAGTGTTTCTTTTTTTTATTATAGTATAAATGATTTTTCTATAGTCATAATGATTTTTCTTATTTCTTGTCATTTGTCCCTTTTTTATTTCCTATGCCTGTGCTTCATGACAGGATTTTGTCACCTTCTTTTGATGGTATATTTCATTCACTCTATGTGGAATACTATTTTGTTCATTATTTTATTTCAGCTTGATATTTCTTTCATTTTTCATATACACAGAGACTACACATGTTGATAAAAAAATGAGCTATTTGATTTAGGTTTACTTTTCATTATTGTAAATGGTTAATATTTCTGATGGTACTCCTTGGTGTATTCCATATAAAAATAATAAATGTAGTAACGATGGTGCGGTGCATTATTGATATAGCCTCGATGGCTCTTGTTAATGTGCCAAACTATCAATGTGGTGGTGGGCAGTGTGTGTTGAAGACTTCACGGACACAGAGAAACCCTGGACGACAATTTTGGTGTTGCCCAAATAGAAAAAAGGTTGCTAATGTGTATATATTTAATGTTTCTAATGTAAATACTATTCATTATATTATAAGAACTAATGTAGATTAGGCATCATAGGGAAATAGTGGCTACAGATACTTTAGTTGGGTCGATGACAACTCATTTGCATCTATCCACCCATCTTCACTTATCTGCGATGAAGGATTTGAGTGCAAAATGTGTCAGACTAGGGCAAATTCTGAAATTATATTTTTACGTTGCCTTCTCTATATTATAATTGCATATCTTTGTTGCAACCATATGCAGAGATGCACTCAGGAATTAGTTAGTTTAGTATTTTCATATTATAACTAATATTTTAATATGGATATGACGTAACTTCTCTTTGCCTCAAGTGCGCATATATATGGTTTACATCTTTTTTTAGAATAATTCTTCATATTTATGGCTCAGGTGAGCCCCAATCTACTATCAATCACATGATTTAACGTATAGTATTTTCTTGGTTATTCCATTTGTTTCTTGACCTTTGAAAGCTATTTGGTAATTTCAACTACACCTAAGGATCCATCAGTAGTTGTGGAAAATAGGATTCATGTTGCAATGCCCAAGCTACGAGATGGGAAAAGAGAGGCAAGAAGAGTGGAAAGAAGATGATATTCCTAAGATCATGGATCATTTTCAAGCTTCAGTGAGGCTTTGTACCACACACTATCCGCAAATTTGTACGCAACACTGATTTAGGCTGGAGGTAAACTACATGTGTCATGTAAACAACATTATTGAATGCAATCTCTTTTGCGCATTTTCAAGAGTTTTCCCACCAATACAAGCGTAAATAACGCATTGAACGTAATATAAGAATACTGTGTGGTATGAAGTCTCGCTGAAGTTTGAAATACAAGACTAGGTGACATGGATCCCCCACATGATAGAGGCTACGGGGATACTCCTCCCATCCATTTGTCAGCAACGATAAACCTTATTGAAATTGTACAAATTAGATAGTTGAAAAATGTTATATTATTATGTTATTTTATTTACGGTTTTGGAGTTATTATGATAGTTTTACTAATATTCCTATCACAATTTGATGTTTAGGATAGGGGAAAAGCACTTGCAACAATAGAGGAAATAGTTATAGATACAGATGAGGATATCCCAGAAATCCCTAATCTAATAAATATGTTGAAGAAAAAACTAAAAAGAGTCAATACAAAAATTATTAGCAAAAGAAAATTTTAGAAAAAGTTGCCAAACATCTTAAGACAATGAGGGACTCATATAGAAGGAGTCTCGTCCATAACCCAAAGTATGAGCGTCCTCCCTTTATTCCAATGAGGGATTGGAATGAATTCATTTTAGATGCAAAGGAGAAAGGGGATACTCAAAGAGGAATTACACCAGCAAATGAGAGAAGAAGGTATGCAATAGTATTAACTACTAGTAGAATGTAATAATGCACTAATTAGTGATCTTTATATCTATATCATGTAACATATTTCAAACTTTTCATAGGTTGCAGGACACATCAAAGGCAATAAAGGCCACATTGCAAAAGATTTCACAATAGCTGACAAACATAATTGTAGGCATCATGGTCACATTTTTTTGGAGACAACATAATTGAGTTGTATATCGATGACGATGGAGTGCAACCTCTGCTCCTCTGATTCCAAGTTGACACTACGGGATGTAGAAAAATTTGGAATTGGAGGTGCCGAAGTTGTTCTCCATCGTCTGGGTATACCACTCAATTACATTATCTCCAGAAAAATGTGACCATGATGCCTACAATTATGTTTCTCAGCCGTTGTGTCCCAGGACCCCTTATGATCCTTTACGACCATTTACGATCCCTAAGAATACATCTTAGAGGTCTTAAAATGTTGTAAAGGGTCATAAGAGGCTCCTAGGAGGGGCTAGATGAGCTTCCACCTTCACGTGGTTGGCCCTGTTAAGTAGAGAATGTTAAACTATTCTTGAAACAAAGTGAAGCTCAATAATTTAATAAAGGGATTACGAAGGGATTCCATTCAGGTGCGGGAGGTGTATTCAAATAGGGCATCCTAGTGGAAAGATGTCTCACACCATCATTATATGGTGGAGAAGAAGTTGAAGTAACAAAGGATTTTTTGGAGAGCCATGTTTTGGCACCATTCATGTAGTACAAGCACTAGGATTTATCTTTTTGGCACGGGCTGGGAAATTTTTGTATATCAACATGTGATAGAGTTTGGGGATTTTTTAGTATTTAAATACATCTGTGGGATGTATTTCAGAGTTTGGGTATATGGGAAGAATGATTGTGAAAAAGATATTTCTGTTTTTCATTTTGAGAAGATCCAGAGTGATTTTGAGTCACATAGGAAATGCCTTAATCCTTCAAAAAGTGCTATTTCGACGAGTTCTGATCACTTGAGGGACATAAAATTATATGTTGATCACTTGATTTTCTTTTCAATTCAACAGATAATTTTTGGTCCCTCAAGTGATCAGAACTTGTTGAAATAGCACTTTTTGAAGGATTAGGGCATTTCCTATGTGACTCAAAATCACTCTGGATCTTCTTAGAATGAAAAATAGAAATATCTTTTTCACAACCATTCTTCCCATATATCTGAACTCTAAAATACATCCCACAGATGTATTTAAATACTAAAAAATCCCCAAACTCTATCGTATGTTGATATACAAAAATTTCCTAGCCCGTGCCAAAAAACTCAATTCTAGTGCTTGTACTACATGACTGGTGCCAAAATAGGGCTCTCCCAATCACTGACTGTGACCTGCTTGCAACAAGCAATAGAACAAGTGTGGACACCTAAAGATAAATATCAGATAGGAGAAAAGCACCTTGAACAACAGAGGCAATAGTTGTAGATACAGATCAGGATATCCCAGAAATCCCTAATATATTAAATACGGTGAAGAAAAAACTAAAAAGAGTAATGCTAAAATTATTACTATTTTGGAAGATGCAAATCCAACTGAGGATCAAATGCTGAAGAGGACAAATGAATTGATGGCATGAGCACATCATTTTGAAGTAAGCAGTAATGAATCTATAGTTATAACAAAAGTTCAATACAAGTTTATATTTTATACTCTTTTATGTCGTAAACTAAAATATGTATGTGTTCTTGCTATAGGATTTTTTGCTTGCTCAATTACCTGGTCATGGACATCGTGGTGAGGCCAGTAGTAGCATCATGCAAAATAGTATAATTTATGCATTGACTCTTCTTTAGTTTTTTCTTCACCATATTTATTATATTAGGGATTTCTGGGATATCCTCATCAGTTAATTATATTATATGTCAGGTTAATGAATATTGTTATGTGTTAATGAATTCTTGATTAGTGTTGTGTATTAATGAATGTTATATCATATTAATGGATGTTATGTGATTGTATTGATTGAATGTTATAGTTCATAAATGGATGAATGAAGTGTGTAATTAGATGTTAATGGGGAATTTAGATTGATGTTAGGGGGAGGGGGGGTGAGGCCAGATGAGCTTCCACCTTCATGTGGTTGGCCTTGTTAAGTAGAGAATATTAAAGTATTCTCGAAACCAAGTGAAGCTCAAACTAACATAACTTCATTATTTATTCATTTTCATTCATTCTAGGTCTTTTCTCATAAGTGCATTTTGAATGTGTCATTGTCAGGCAACTATCAAATAAAAAAATAGAAGGGCCAATAGTCAACTTCTCATTATCATTGTCTGGCATGATTCGGCTTCATTTTGTGTAAGTATTCTTGTATTGAATACGTCAACCTCTCTTGGCCTAATGTGGATTATTTCATTATTTTGTGTTTTTGAGTAGGTGAAGTGTTAAACCAGTTCCTATCTTCTATTCTTAATTTGATCAAATTACAGGAGGGCCTGACATATATACTCAACATAGAATTGACGACTAGTCTGGGCAATTGAGCACACTGAATCTTTGGCTTGAGAGAAAAAGTTGGGTAATGTTGCTTCTGGAGACCTATGCAATTGTCCTCAGTGGCCTCTCTTTTTTTAACAGGTATTTTTATATATATGTAGTGTCCATGTTTTTTTTAATACATATTCTTTTTGTGTATATGCTAGTGCTATGGAACCTAAATAAACAATAATAAATGTAATAGATAATGTCTTCGATGAAGGAATTGATGTACCACATGTAAACCAAAGTCCATGCTTAATGCCATTTTGTGCAAAATGAGTTTGTCTATTAGCATATCAGATTTTGTTACACCCTTCATGACTGTAATGTTTAAGTTAAGTATTGATGCAATTTTCTAAAGTAGAAAGTTCTGTTGTCATTATTTTTTTTCTAGTGGTTTTGAGGAGATCAAGAATTATCAAGGAAAGATATTGAAGTGGAAAGGAAAATTTTTTGAGAGGTTACAAATATTGAGCGGGTATACTTTTTTTTAAGTAATCGCTACAGAAATGGTTAAGTTTTCCTAAATTTTTAAAATAAGTCATAATTATTCAGTATCATATTCTTAGTTGCAAGTTGTAGGTCTTCATACCATAAGTATTCTTGGCTTCATTTTGTGTAAGTATTCTCATAAGTATCCACATATCAAAATCTAGTTGTAGGATTGAAAAAAAAGACAAGATAAAAAAGTTCATAGGCCCATACAAGACACCCACCAAAATATAGACCATCAATTTATAGAACCCTTGCAAGATATCCCAAGGAACGACAGGTAGTGAAAACCATATAGATAGAAAAAATAACATAACCACATGTTGCCTCACTTGTTTGAGGTAAGACAAACTCGGTCCAATTCTCTTAACAATTGTACATATCCATCCAAGTGCAACAACCTTCAAAGATTTGCAGTGGTAAAGAGAATCCCCATATTTTATTAGCCTAACATAGTCTTTGGCCACTTTGGCAATGAGATTGCGAGTAATATTGATCTGGCCAAGGGCCAACTTTTAGTGATCTTTATCATATAAAACATTTAGCAGATCTCCATAAAATGGATGTACATCATCTTGGTGGGGGAAATCATCTTAGCAAATACATCCGAAGCAGCAGCAGCAACAAATACATCTCTGACACTTTTCGGGCATATTTCATTGACTCTTGAAAATGAGCAGCCTTTATTTCAGCTACCTCATCACTATCATCCTCATCCATTGCCTCGGGTTCTCACTTCTTTTTCTTTCACGTACAATATCCTGTAAAAGTGTAGAGGAAACAGAACATGACAAATTGAAATAATAAGATACAAGTTGAGGAAAATTGAATCAAAAAATGTAAAATTCTAACAAACTAGTTCAAAAAAAACCATTAAGAAATTCATAACCAAATCTAGTTTGCAAAAGCCATTGCAATTGAAACTCACCTTCTCAATATTTTTTCTAATAGCATACTTGCAAGCCCGCTAACAAATCTCTGTAATATCGACTCCATTGAATCCTTGGGTATAACAGGCCAATGCCATTAGGTATAATGAAAATTATTTTCTTGGTTCTCATACCATCCATCTCTGTCAACAATTGGTTAAGGACTCTGTCCACAGCACCACCAACATCCCCAACACTGCTTCCACATTGTAAACATGCAAACTAATTATGCATCACTAATTAGAGCCTATCTCTCAAATAGTTCAAACAAAATGAAAAAACCCATAGTTTTACGCAGAGCAGAGCAGATGGATTGCTAGAGCCCACTGAAAAATCTCTGTAATATCTCATCAATAAATATAATGGATGGGGCATTCTTCTCAAACTCCTCAAAAGCCTTCCAGAGATTGCTTTTACTTTATCCAACCAACTTTGACATGATCTCAAGTCCATTGATATAGAAAAAGAAGGCACCAGTTTCATTTGCCACTGCCCTAGCAATTAAAGTTTTCCCAGATCCAGGAGGCCCATAGAGCAGAATACCCTTTGGGGGCTTCACACTAATAGATTTGAAGAGTTGTGGGTGTCTAAGATGAATCTATACCAATTCACGGATCACTAGTAAGAATTAGTTGAACTAGACTTTCTTTGTTGTAGAATTGATTTAGTATAGAATATTTTCCAACAAGATTTTTGTTAAAAAGCAAGGTTTTCGTAGCATTGTCTACCACTTGAGAAAAAGTTTCGATAGCTAAATTTCCTTGCCATAGTTAATATTTCTCTAAAGACTTACAAGTTAGTAAGTCCTCGGCCAAAGGGCTGATAAACTAAATAAAGTTTCAAACATATGAACAGATAAAACTCATACAAGCAAAAGTCAGAGCCAAATTGAATAGCATTGGCTATTTGTCAGCGGAAGGTCCCTGCTAGAACATACACATTTTTCACTTCATTAAGATGACAATTATGTACTAAGTTTCCTAACTGTATAAGTCATCATCATCTTTATTATCTGTTTTAGCAAATACATCTGAAGCACCAGCAAAAGCATGAGGAAATCGAAATTCAGAACCAAAGCCTTGAGATTGATGTAGTGTTTGTGCAAAGGCTTGATAATTCTGAATATCAGCATCATTGACACTTCTTCAGGCATATTTCATTGACTCCTCAAAATGAGCAACCTTTATTTCAGCTACCTCATCACTATCATCCTCATCCATTGCCTCGGGGTTCTCACTTCTTTTTCTTTCACATTCAATATTATCTTGTAAAAGTGCAAACGAAAGAGAACATGACAAAATGAAATAATAAGATACAAGTTGAGGAAAATTGAATCAAAAAATGTAAAATTCTAACTAACCAATTAAAAAAAACCATTAATAAATTCATAACCAAATCTAGTTTGCAAAAGCCGCCACAATTGAAACTCACCTTCTCAATATTTTCTCTAATAGAATACTTGCAAGCCCACTGACAAATCTATGTAATATGTCATCAATAAATATAATGGATGAGGCATTCTTCTCAGCCTCCTCAAAAGCCTTCCAGAGATTTCTTTCACTTTCTCCAGCCAACTTTGACATGATCTCAACTCCATTGATATAGAAAAAGAAGGCACCGATTTCATTTGCCACTTCCCTAGCAATTAAAGTTTTCTCAGAACCAGGAGGCCCATAGAGAAGAATACCCTTTGGGGGCTTCACACCAATAGATTTGAAGAGTTGTGGATGTCTAAGAGGAAGCTCTACCAATTCACACCAATTCACGGATCACCAATCAGAGCCTATCTCTCAAATAGTTCAAACAAAATGAAAAAACCAACAGTTTCACGTAGAGCAAAGCAGATGGATTGCTAGAGCCCAAAGCAGTCTGGAAAAAAGAACGAGCAGGGACCTGCTAGCAACAACTAGCAAAATGAGTATGGACATCTGAAGATAAATATCTAGACTAATCACCAATTAGGATGCCATTGGTGATTAGTCTGGATATTTATCTTCAATTTTTTTTTAAACACTCTGTGTTGCGTTGAAATTTTGACCCACCTGCGTCGAAAGTCTGGCCTAAAATTGACCATTTTGTGTCAAAATGTGGCGTCATGGGTTTGGCATCCTGGTCAGATCTGCTAAATATTTTGACCAAATTTGGTTGAAATATGACCGTCGCGAGTTTAGCATCCTAGTCGGAGCGACCAAAGTTTTTGACCCATATTGGTCGAAAGATCGACCAATACACAAACACTTACCAATGTTATCTTCGGCCTAGGTTGCCCTCATTTTCGAACAATAGTGGAGTCTATCATTCGATGGGTTCAATAATTGGTCGATATTTCGATGCCAATAATAGCAATGAACCCATTGGTCGACCATTTGACCGAGTTGGGTAGAAACTTTGACCACTAGTGCATCGAAAAATGGTGCAAAATGTACTAGTGACATGTTGTTGTTTCATAGAAGGTAAAAAATGACCATGCAAAATAGAGAAAACCACTTGAGGAAGTTGGTAAGAGAGAGAAAGGGGTTGGTTAACTGATAACATAAGAAAACATGGGTCTGCCACCTTAAGTGATTATGACCAGTGACAACCGATCAACTTAAATTTAAAACCAAGATGATAACATGTCATGTTAGCCCATTGTTGATATCTCAAATCGGTTATCTATGTTGGGCTTAGTGGTGGAAAAAATAGCCAACATTTTCCTTTGACCAACCCATGCATATCCCAAAGGAGGAAGTTAATTTGAAAAAGATCAAATTGAACAAACATGATAAATCTATTCTTATCTTGGATTCTATTATAATTAATTTGGATGAAGAAGATACTCTTGATGATGATGCTTTTGATATGCCTAATGCAACTAACGGTGATATCCATGCTAGTGATTATGATGATATGTATGAGCTCATTGATTTTAATCATGATTTACTAGCTATGTTTTCACTAAAAATATCTCTTACTCCTAGTGACGAACAAAGTAACCCATATTTACAACAAAGTCCTTTTTTGGAACTGGCTATTATTCCATCTATCATGCTAGATGATGCTCCTCTTGCGTGTTTCCCACCTTCCCTAAATACTAGAAACCAAGATGGGGGATAGGTGATATGCTTGAATAGATCCTCTCATGTGGTGAACTCTGTGTTTTCTTGTTGTAATGTGATTCCCCCATGATGTGCTGCTTGATATATTTTTTGTTTGGATTTCTTTATATGACCCTTATTGCTCTATTGGCACAAGGTGATAAAGGAATCAATATGTCATGACATTCCTCTATTTGTATCTCATTTCTTCTATATTTTGTTATATGTTATGCCATGCACATGCCACTATTTGTAAATGTTCATCTACATTTTCTGATTTGGGATGAGGCAAAATGGTATCTACCTATTATTTTTGGTCTCTATGATGCCAACCCAAATAGACTCTTCTTTGTAACCCTTGTGTGTTTTTCCTCTATTTCTACTATCTCTAGGAGATGATGATATTGATCATCTAGGCGATCATGTGGATGCCTCAAATAATAGATCCCTAAATGTCCCTTTGTCACGTGCTCATTTCCATTGGTATTTCCTTCCTTGGGGGCATATCCTAGTGTAAATGTGTTCTTGTGGGTGCATGTATGCTCCATTAAAGCTATTTCTCCCATCAAATCATTTGCACTTGATTTAATATGGGGGCATACACTCCGCACCTTGTTTCACATTTTGCACATACACACACATAATGATTTAATGCAACCTCTTTTGTAGATGGCCAAGGAAACAATGTTTTCCTTGTGTTCATCCTTTCATTAGATCCCTTAATGGAAACAATGCTTTCCTTAGGGATTGGTCTTCCTTTCTTCAATCCCTTTGGAGATAATGCTTTCCTTAAGGACCACTCTTCCTTTCTTTGATCCCTATGGAGACAATGATTTCCTTATGCCTGATTACCCTTGTCGAATCCCTTAATGAAGAAAAATATTTCCTTAAGGAGTGATCTTCCTTTTTTTTATCCCTATGGAGACAATGCTTTCCTTAGGCCTAATCACCCTTGTCGGATGCCTTAACAGAGACAATGTTTTCCTTAAGGACCTATCCTCTTTTATGGGTTGACTAGCATAACATAGCTTGTTAGACTATCAATGTCATCTCTCATAACACCTTCTATTTATGTTATCCATAGTAAGAAAATAACTTACTAGGATTTTAGTGATGCCTTTCTCTTTTTGTCCCTTTATTCTCTCTCTTTTGAGAAATGCCTGATGAAGGGTGCTCCCCTTAATACCACAAAAACATAAAAGAAATAGAGAAACGACAACAATAATATGCAAGAACAAAAAATTGGCTTCTTATTATCTCCACAAATGTGGAATTACAAACTTTTAGAATTACAATATGCAAAGCCACATGGGCATTCCCTTACAATATTCTGTAGGACAAAGCCTCGAATCAATACCCAGATCTACTACCCATAACTGCCCTAGACAACACTAGGGGCCTTCTTTATATAGGCAATTTCCACCGCCCCAAAAGGTTCTAAAAATTTAGCCCTTAGGGCCGACCAAACTTAGAATTATTTTATTCTACAATTTATTACATCAAATTCAGCTCAAAATGAGTTATGAAACCCAAACAAAAATTTTGAAGAAAAATTATTTTCCACCATTTCAGGTGACCCAACTTCCGAAGACCATAAGTCATCACCCGTTGACCCGATTGGCTATTATAACCCCATTCTGAAAATGCCACGAAGCGCTCTACAGGCTTGACCCACGCAAAGCACCCATCACCCAATTTTTTGACCTCATTCGGGGCCTCTAAAGCCTTCAAAACTAAGTTCAAAGTTTCTGTACCCTGCTGCCAATACCGAAAATCTTCAATATCTTCAAAACTAGACCTGATCTAGCCATGAAACTTTGCTGGCAGGCTTATATGACTGAGATGAACCTCCACATGTAAAATTAGAACATTCCGAGATCATAAGACCAACTTACTAAAAATAGCAAGTTTCCATAAATAGCAACTCTGCACAAGATAGCCCTTATTGAATACAAAAATAGAAATATTTTGAAATATTTTTGGGTGATGCAAGATTGCTCTTACACACAGGATGCTCCTGCATCAATGCCTCTTTTATCTTGGTTTTGGATTTGATGAAGACTTAAGTCATCTAGGGCTTGATGTTTATTTGTTTCCTTGATTTGATAAGATTGTTCTTATGCATTAATCTACTTTATTGTGAGCATGAGCTTGTCTCATACTCCTGCTAAGTTGGGACTAAATGTACTATCCTAAAAAAGTTAGCACCCATGATTGGATACTTTATTAGGACATATAAGACCCCATTTTGGTGATTTTGAGGTCTGAATGCTCGTTATGCTTGATCGTAGCAACCTGTCCTTTCTCCCCCAACTTATTTTCACCTATCTCCACATCCCCTCCAAATTCTAGCCCATTTTCTAGGCTACATAATGCCAATGACATTCTATCCTAGGCAATTGGGGCCCAAATTTGGCCCAAGGCTTGATATTGGGGTATTAGTGGGATATTTAATTTTTTGGTTAGTATGGATCATTTTTTAATCCCAAAATGTTGTGGTAATGTATAAAAGCACCTTATCTCTCCTCATTTTATAGATCACAACCATACTCAAGCAATTTCCATCAAGTTATCAAGATTTTTCAAGCAATCAAGAGAAATTGAGCAATTGGATTCAAGACTCAAAGGAAAACATCCAAGATCAAGACCTCCAAGTCTCCAATTCTTTAAGATCATTCAATTCATTGAAGTAATCTTATCTCCCATGATGTCCAAGTAGAGGAATTCTCAATCAAGCAAGAAGATCCTTCATTTATTCACAATCTCTCTCCTTCATTACAAGCAATTTTCAAGCATATGTATATTCAAGATCTAGGAATGGCATTCATAGATCTATGCATTTGTGAGGGCATTATTGTTTCTACATCACATTCCAAGGTCAACTCTTTGGATTTCAGGCATCTTCATGGGTATGAACAATTTCTACATTTATCCATGAGGGTTTATGTAAGGTGAGTCTAACATTTACCTTTTCACATACTTTCCTTATGCAATTTATTTCCATTTTCAAGTTTTATTTCTAAATAGGGATTTGACCAAGTCAAACCTCTTTAGACAACATTATCCTCATTTTTTGTGTGTGCAGGAATAGGTTACGAAGCCACCAAACGAGAATCAGAAAGATCAGACACAGTCAGAGAGACTCAAAAAAATTCAGCCAAAATTGCTTGGTACAAAATTCCATTGGCATTTTTTCCCTAAGTACATAGCAAGTTTCACCATCTAGCCTACATTTTTATCTCATATTTTACCCATGGGTCAGATCTATGCTCTGGTTTTCATTTATGTAATTTTCTGCTCACTGTCAGTCTGTATTAACCTGTTATTTCTAGTTTTTAGTAAATTGTCTATTAATCACTTACATCACATCATTTCCATTTTCATCATTAGATATTTTAGCGAAGAATCATTGTCCCATTTAGTGTTTGAGTCTTCTCTTAAACCTAGTGGAGCATTTTTTTTCTCTGAAATGTGCAATTCATGAAAGTGGGAAGTGATTTACCCATTTATACATTGCTTCCATTTTCTTTATGCATAAGTTATATATTGTTCCATGAGAGCAAAAAAAAGATTTCAAAGAGGAAAGAAATGTGCAAAAAACAAGATACCCCCTTCTACTAGTCTCAAACTCACCACCAAGTATTACAAGGTTGGCACTGTATAAGTAGTGTGTTTACAAGGCCTTTTATCAAATTGCAATACTTTATAGGCCACCAATAGAAATAATAACAAATTTTATAAAATAATGTCTAAACAAATTATCCTTATAGTGGCATAATACTCTTCAATACCTTTCCAACACCTAATTGTTTTTAAAAAAAATGAGTTATGAGGTGAAAGATATTGCTCGTTGAAGAGAAAAATGCAACAACTTCAACTTACAATGTCTACTTTAATATGATAAAATTTTCCAATAATATTTTCATGGATGGAAAGTTATCATTTCTAGCTTTTCATCAAGTAATTGTTTACAAAAATCCAATGCTCGGGGTAAAAGTTATGCAATTTTTTAAAAACGTTGCTAAATTTACTCATAAAAAATGACTCACACCTGATTTTGACTTAATTTCTAAAAAAATATCCATTTAATACCAAAAATAGTAGATACCCAAAAGGTTTTTCACCTGTGGAAAGAGGACCCAAAAAATGTTTTTCTTAAAAATGAGAAGAGATTGGAATTCTGAAGCAAAAATGAAAAATAGCTCTAGTAAAAACTTTTGAAAATTTTACTATGATTTGTTATTGTGTTTTCCAATCTCTATTTTGGTGAAATAAATATTACTCTTGACTTTATTAGATCTTCAAGGCACTTTGAAATGCCTCTACTATTACCAAAAAATGGTGCAATCACCCAAATCTCACAAAAACACATATCTACTGTGCAAACTAGATTAATTAGATGCTTATTTTTCTTTTAAGCTATCCCAATTCTCTAGATCATATCAGAATAAGAGAAGAGCATGCTTGGTTTTTAGGTAAAATATTAGCTATCTAAAAGTCTCAAATCTCTCACAATAGTGTGTCCCACTTTTTGGCCAACTTTGACACTGAGATCAACATTCTGAAAAAAAAACTTTACTTTCGAACACCTATTGCCTCAAAACTATTAGGAATTTGAAGATGATGTAAACTAGAGTCTTTTATAATTTTATTTCTAGTTTCTAAATACATTTTTAAAAAAATTAAAATTGATTTGAACCCATTTTTCTTTCTCCTTTGAAAAGTGGTTTGTGTGAAAAATCAACATTTTTAAGGAGTGACTGTCACTTGGATCGGCATAACTTTTTTTTTTCAAAAATGATAAGTATGTAATTATTTTGAGGTTATATTTTTTAACTTCAATATCTAATGGATGGAATTGGTTTCAATCATTTTGGTTCAATATTTCATACTTTATTAAGTTCTAAAGTGAGAGTAACTGTAATTTAGACATAGCTTCTTTTGGATCACTCTAACTTGATTTGTATATATCGAAATTCATTTTTTCTTTTTTTGATAGAAAGGTAACACAAATACTCTTTTCCTACATTTTTATTTTTTATTTTTTTTGTATGTTACTATTTTTCCCTAAGTGTCGAAGAGACAGGTTGCTGAATAGCCAAACAACCTATGTTTAATTAAAGTAAATGTTGAAAGTGACAATGAACTCAATATGTATTAAAATTATAGTCATTAGAAAGCTTCCTCCAAGTAGCATCATCTGAATTTTTTTGTTTCAAAAGATCATCATGTTTGGTCTTTGTTTCAGGCCTTGAAAGTCCATTTTTAAATATTTTTTTCCCCTTGATAAAACCTTCAAGTTTGGGGTCTTCGCACGAAGACCCCCTTCGCACGAAGGGATCCCAAGGCTTCATGTGAAGACCCCTTGGGAAAAGTCCAAAGTGAACAAGCCCCACTAGACTTTTACCCAACCTAGTTCGCCTAAACTAGGTCGACTAATTATGTTTTTTTTTTTCATTTTTCACACAATTGCTATCAACTTACTTCACATTTTTTACTATTGCTATGATTTTTTGAAAGGCATTTTTTTTGGAGGAGAATTGCTATTGGTGTTTTTATCAAAGACGATTTTCTAGAGAAGAGAATTACTAGTAAGGTGATTTTTTATAAGACATTTTTTTGAAGAGGAGAATTACTATTGCCAAATTTTTAGAAGACATTTTTTTGGAGAGAAGAAATGGGGAACAAGAAGGGAAGACAAAGTAATATCAGAGAACACAACTCTGATACCATGTTAAATTGTGTGAGAAGTGAGAATGCAACTAGGACCTTATGTAGGTCATAGACCACACACAATTTCACTTGATAGATGATCGAAGATCAAAATAGTAGAACAAGGAGTGATTTGAAATGAGAGAAAAATAGATATAAAGAAATTTTTTTTTGAGAGGACTCTAAATACTCTCACCAAACTATCACTTAACTAGTGAAGGTGAGAGTATATTGTTGATTATATGGAAATATAAAGGCATATACATCCAAGAGGTGCATTAATTCCCACTCGCCATAAAAAGTTGAAGGTTTTACTTACTTTGCAAATGCCAAAACATATGATGTAACCTCCTTACACAGATATAAAAATGTGTTATGAAAGGTGACACATAAAGCCAAAAGAGGGTTAGAAACCCAACTTCCCATATCCCACTTAGGTAATGACAAAACATTGGTTATGAATGTAGCACAACAAGCCAAAAGAGGGGGTGTAACTCAACTACCCATGTGTGGGAGTAATTGGCACATGCAGCTAAAGTATTTTGCCACGTACTTTCATATTAACCACTCCTAATAGCCTAAGAAAGCTTATAAGGAAAAAAAACCTACACTAACTAAAATAAAGTCTAATCCATATTACCATAACTAGAAATAGTTTTATTTATTAGACCACTTGAGCTAGACCAGTGGATTCATTTGGAAGGTTCATTTTAGGTGACACAACTAGATGAATCTTCATAAGAGAAACCTAGTGTTTGAAAATGCATAGAAATTGGTAGACTTGATTAAAGTGTAGCAAGATGTTTTAAAACACCTTGATGACATCTCATTCAAGTTGTAGATGTCAACATTAAGCGAAAAAGACTATATGTGAAATTGCCACATGACATAGGGTGAACATGCTTTCATTGTGACATTTTTTATGATTGAAGGAAGTAGTAAACCAATGTGTGTTAGACAATAAGTGTGGGTTTTGGACTTAAATTGATTCAATTCACATACTTCTCTTCATTTTAGCACCATATAGAGATGCAAGAACACTATAATTGTGGCAAACACAAATTGTAAAGGGTAGGTTCAGTAGGAAACTCTTGTTGAATGTTCAAATTGCATGGCCAAGTGGAAATGGACAAGGTTTCTTAGTTGTAGAGTTGAAGGAACATGTGCGAAGGGTTTTGGAAATATTGTCAAAGCTCCAATAAGCCTTCAAGACATTGTAACACTTGTAACAAATGTTTAAAACAATGAATGATAAACTAATGACACTCTCTTTCTTGAGTTTTGACCCAATTAAAATTTTCTCTAAAATAACTTCATGTCTTTGTATTGTTTTGTATGCATCCATTTTATTTTTGTCTCTATATTATTATAAATTGACGAACATCAATATTTATTTGTCATTCGTTTATATTAAAATAATAATTAAAATTTAATTTTAAAAAAAATGGTGATGATCACAAGAACGTAACCCCTAAATTTAAAAATTATGTATCATATCAAGACAATAACTTAAATCTCAAAATAGTCATTAAAAATCCATTACGTAGATATGCCTAGCAATTATATATATGTGTGTATGTCACCTTCACCTTTTTAACTATTACAATTTGGCATCTTATATTTTGGAGCATCTCTACACCAAGATTTTATTTTCCGCGTTTTGACATGACATGGAGTATAAAAGTAGCCATGCTTAGGTAAACAATACTTTGTTCAAATCATTGCGATTCCTCTCTCCATATCTCCAGGTGAGATGACAATCAAGGAAGTGGAAGAAATTAAAATAACTTACATTCACAAGTAGTAAGGGGAAACGTCATTTAAATTATTGAGGAGGACCCATGTTAGACAAGAGGTGTCCCACAATGCACTGGTTGGCTCTGATGATGATGTTTGCCTGGCTGTTCACATGCACTCTCTGCTTCGCTTGATCATTCACATTATTGTTTTTGTTATTATTATGATGATGATGATGGTGCTTTGGCTGTGTATCATCTGATCTACTATATACTGGATATTCTACTCTCCTCACGCCCTGTAAGATTTTATTTATTCATTGGCCCTTCTTATTTTTATTTTTGCTTTGTTGGTCTTTGATCTGATTCGAGAAACATTTTCTTCCCAATATATATTTTTTCTTCTTCTGAATATTGTTCCCAATATCAACTCTGCAAATCGATTTTTTAAGAATAAACAGGTCAGTTGTTGAATCAGAGTAACAAGTTGTGTGCTGCGAATTGCTCAGTCAACTTTGAGTCCCCAGAGACCCATTTCTATTGTTACATTCGCGGATCAGCTGATGTTTCAGAATTCTAGGTCCCGTGTTTTGAACTGTCCTTATCAAATTTGAGCACCCAGAGTCATCTTTTTCTTACAAAGTGTTGCATCAACCTTTTACAAGTGGATCTGTTACAGGAAGTCTACGAATTTGACCTTTTTCTCTGTTTAATAGTGCTAGTTTGCTCTATTGTTTTCCCTGTTCTTTTCAATCGGCAAATCTATGTCTTGACTGTCTTACACATTTTTTACACTATTCCATATAGTAGTTATCAGTGGCTGAATCATTTCTGTACCGTTTTTGTCTTGGGAGGCAGTTGAAATCAAGAAATTTCGATAAAATTTGCAAAAAATATCATTTTGAGGTCATCCTGTCCATTTTCTATAACGTTTCTGCCTTTGTTTGTAATACGAGTTCACTCTTACACTTCGCACCTTTTATTGCAATCCAAATTTTCCCATTTGCAGATGGTACCTGTGCTGTAATAATTTCAAGTTGGAATAAAATACTCGAGTCATGGAATCTGGAGCGTGCCCACGCCTTTTGATTTCTCTGGTATTAGCCCTTTGGATAATAGAGGAGGCCTCGTGCTTGTCTTCCCCTCAGAAGCCTGGAACAATCTATGATGCTTTAGAAATGAATGGCCTGCCCATAGGTCTGCTACCCAAAAATGTGAAAAACTATACAATAGATGAGGAATGGAGTTTTGAGGTGCATTTGGACGAGCCCTGCTATGCAAAGTTTGAAAACCAAGTGTGCTATGATACAAATATAAAGGGTACCCTTAGCTATGGTCAGATTGGTAATCTTTCGGGGATTGTTGCCCAGGATCTTTTTCTCTGGTTTCCTGTCAAAGGCATTCATGTGGATGTTCCCAGTAGCGGATTGATATATTTTGATGTTGGTGTTGTTTATAAACAATTCTCTCTGTCTCTGTTTGAGAATCCTCCTGACTGCAAACCAAAGGCTGATCGCCGTGTGGAATCTGAGCTAATGGAGGGGAAGATAATCTCAGATATGCTTTCCAAGGTGAGAGTCTGTTTGCAAATTCAATTCTTTTTGTAATGCATTTTCCTTGATATTTTCCAATATGACGTTTTTTTTTATAACTAATGGTACTGTTGGGATGTTTCTTTCGAATGAATTGGCATAAACTTTGTCTTATTGGTTCAATCAAAGGTGAGCCACAAATTTTCAAGATAAGTCTCTCACCATCCAAAGTTCTATATAATTTTTGTAATCGTAGCTTGTATGCCATTGGAGTTATGTTTGAGGGCTGGACACAAAACGGATGTTGTTGCTCTTCTTCCATTTGAACCAAATAGTGCCACACCTTTTCTGACCCTGATAGTGCCCACTCACTTTTTGGAAAGGTTTAATTGGTTTAGGCATTCTCTGGTCTCACTTTGTAGGCCATGGACATCCTCCCCTTCTTGCAGAAGTACTCTTTACAAGCATGCTATTCAATGTAGACATAAATGACTACAAATCATTTGTTAAAAATTTGTTCAGATTGTTATAGCCTTCAGAGGATCATGTCAGATCCAATCATGTTTTGTCTAGTAGCTGAATGACCCGCCTCACATGAGAATGTTATTCAAGGGTAATATATCTCTTAGCATACCATTGTGGTATAGGGCTCCATATGAAGTTCCTGTGCATAAATTTTGTTATCTGTTTAGTACATTATGATGTTTGAATCAGAGAGACACATAAAGGTAAAAGCTATTGCTCTAACCCAAAGGGTTGCTATGAACAAGAATCTTGGTTATGTGTAGGAAACTAGACTTCAAATTAACTACTATATTGATAAATGACATAAATGATACCAAACAACATTGAGAATTTGCAAACGCCACGTACCTTTGAAGTTACCGTGCAGAAATTTTGTTGTTTCTTTAGTATTATGATGTTCGAATCAGAGAGACACATAAAGGTAAAAGCTATTGCTCTAACCCTAAGGCTTGCTATGAACAATAATCTTGGGTATGTATAGGAAACTAGACTTCAAATTAACAACTATATTGATAAATGACATAAATGATACCAACCAACTTTGAGAATTTGCAAAGAAAGGCCACATATCTTTGATGCTTTGAGTGCTTTGGTAACGTGGGTTTGCTTTTTATTTTCTTCTCCTATTACTAAAATGAATATTACGACAGCAATTATGGAGTTCTTAATCTGTTGAGGGCATCTAGAAGAATTGATGCATTTTCTAGATTAACAACTCTTTTATGAGAAAATAAGAGCTCATAGACTTCATAGTATGTCCGAAGACTAGAAAATAAAGAGGAGGAAATCTAAAGTTCATCTTCTAATCATTGAGTTTGGCTATGAAGATTGATCAATATAATTACAGTAAAGTATAAATAATGGAATATACGTTATAATCCTTGGAATGCCACATACAATTGTTTTAGCATCATTGTGCTTACAAATTTTATCTATGTGGTTATGTCCACTTCTATTATTCTGGCAGGACGATTTGATTTAATTTCGATCAATATTTGGCCCTAGAGAAATTTGAAACAATTTACTGTCAGAATTTTTTTATTTGCTTGATCGTTGAGAAAGGCAAACCACCATCTCCAATCAAATTTTTCTCTCAGATAGGCAGCGTTTATTGCTTGGATTTTGCTGGTGTTGCTTCCAGTCTTCATTTGCAAGTCTCTATTTTTGTGGTAAAAAGTTTCACAGGAGGTTTATTTATTACAAAATACAGCGTGGCACAAAAATTACCTGTCTCTAGTTTTGTATCACTTCTTCCTTTAACTTTTCTATTGTATACTCATGGTAGGAAACAACAATTATGCCACTTCAATGGCAGAGACACATAAACCATCCAAAAGTAGTAAAAAAGTGTTTATCAAAATAAATATTGAATATTTGATGATTCCAACTTTGCAAATGAAATTTGTTACCATGAAAAGGATTTTGGTATTTGCTTTGACCAATTGGACTGTACTATGTTCTTCACTTGAAATCTACTCTTATAACTGAATACTATGTTCTTGACCTGAAATCTGCTCTTATAACTGAATAAGACCTATGGATGAAATCTGAGAATGTCAAAAAATTCGAGAATCTGATTTTGAAATTTTGAAAGAGTTTTAGACTATTTTGATAACAGGAGAAGAATACCTTTCCATCCAGAAAAAAACTCTCAAAATGAGAGTTTCTTTTTACTAAAATAAATTACAGACTTACAGTACACGCAAAAACCACGTTACCTGAAAAGGTATGTTGGAAAATCAAGCTTAAGATGTTTTAAGCTCCATGTGGTTGCTGCACTTAACCTAGGATTTATTCTTTCATTGTCAATGTGTTGGCTCACAAACATTCCCAGAAGCTCAGACACTTCCAATTGCTTTTCTGCTATTTCCATCATTTTTATTTCAACCACTGTTTGATTCATGTATGATGGCTCTAAATTTAGCAAAAAAAATCCTGTTTAAACAAAGCTACCAGTCTTGATATTAGTTCAGGTTCAGGCTCTCAGGTTTGGTCAAAAAACTTTGGGGGTTGGGATCATTTTGGGTTCGTCCATACAAAGACAGAAAAATCTGAAATATAAATTTTTGCAGCAGTAATTAAGTTCAAAATACCACATAGTATCATATAGCAAACAAAGCCACCATAAAAATTAAAAAACATTACAATATAATGATATATATTAAATTAAAAAATAATAATTGTCAACAATCAGTCATCACTAATCAAGCACCACTATCATATGGGTCTTCAAAAATCATCACCAGCCATGTTAGATGATGTAGGTACTAGTATATTGGAACCACAAATAGTGTCATTGACATTAGCACTCTCAAGCTCACTAGCAGACGCGTCTTCAATATCAAGTGCAGTAAGGGGGCAAGTGGAAGCATCCAAGTCAATATGCTTTGGCTAGTTATTCCACTTCCTTCTGTCCCTTTCCTTGTAGCCGCTTTGTTTGTGTGAAAGGAGGCACAAGTTGAAACACATTAAGTCCTCTGCGTTTGCTGAGTGCAGTTGATTGTGTTTTACTGAGTGGACAGAGTATGTGCTTCAATTTGTCTTAGATGCAGATAAACTTGTAACCAATCAAGACAAAATGAGATAGTTAAAAGTTATAAAATTTTAAATTTCAAACAATAAATAAAATTTAAAGGACATAATTTTTTTTAATAAAATTATTTGCAATAAGATTTTGATTGCATGAGGTTGTAGGTGTGCGAATGATTAGTCATGTAAGTACCACCAATTGTGAGCATCGACCTGAAACTTGTCACAAAAAGAATTGGTACTAAAATCATTGGAGTGTTAAATCCATGAACTTAATTCTAACTGCATTCTACATGTTAGGATCAATGAAGAGTCTCCAACGTATTGCCTTGCATCCTCAGCTACCTATAACATCTCTATATGGGGTAATCCTTATTGACACAAAAATGATCTCATCACTATAATATTTAGGACTCAATGCAAAGGCAAGAAGATGTAGTAGGTTGTCATTTTGTTCCATCTCTTAATAATTTCACATAACTATTCAAAAAAGTTTCTTTAGGATTTTGCTCTCTTGATGGTCTTCACCTTCTCAATCATTGAGTTAATGTCATCATATATATCTCCCAAACAAGGCTTATTCATGTTAATATAACAAATCCTACTCAATATGGACTCAATGAAACTAAGGAGATATTCATACAATCCCACCAAATGTCACCTAGGATCGTTCCTTTAATATTTGCTACCCTTGTAGTGCTAGATTGCCTCCATATGAACGAATTTTAGTTGATGACCATGTTAGAAAGTGCCTCCAGAACCTTCACAAGTTGTCTCAAGACAATTTTGTTGGAGGCAAAAATGGGTCAAACAACCTATTTGCAAATCAAAATAAAAAAATTAAAACTCTTAAAAGCAAAAACATTAAAACTTTAGTTAAAAAATTACTAAAGTGAAACATTTTTATTAAAATTTCAAGAATCTTCTGAATATGTCTTGTGACATGTGGTGGGTGATGAATAGTTAGATCTCTTCGGTTTAGGCATGCGCCTATTTGATCTAATCAATCTTGGTGTCAATTTTTTTTACAAAAGGTTGAGGAAGGGGACAACACAAGGTGTCCAAAAGATATGTGAGTAATGTTCCTCAGCCAATAAACCAATTGCTTTACAATTGTAACATTGTCTGTTATGACTTGAACAAACTTTCGAAGCTCCACTTCTTTAATTGCTATCATGAGAATCTTAGCAGTACATGCACTATCTTTGTGCTCACCCTCAAAATCCAATACTTCAAAAAACATTGCTTCTTTAAGGTACATTGCAAAAACATTGATTGATGGTCAATTTCTTGCATCCTTCCAGCCATAAAAAATGGTGGATGCTTCTTTCTCAATGCACAAATCCCTTATAGGCCTCAATGAATCGTCTACGAATTTCACCTCTATTTTAAATAAGGTGCTTCACACTTTCTCAAAACCAAGGATCTTGTACCCTTTGGAGTCTCATTACTTGCTTTCACTATTTGTTGCCCATATGGTCAGCGAACAACCATTGAAAGCCAATCCATTTGCATAGACATCTTGCAATGTGTTAATTGACAATCCCTTGAATGAAATGTCATTTCATGGGTCTCTTTGATCTCTTATGTGTAAAGGTCGTAGGTTGTTCTTAGGAGTGGCCAAAAATGGGTGGCTCTCTAGAGGTTAAAGCTTAGATGGTGGTGGAGGGAGCTTCATTCTTGAAATCCATCCTTTGACAAAAGATGATTTAATAATTAATTTGTAGCATGCTACTTTATCCATTTTTTCTTGCTCATTACTATATGTTATGATTTTTTTTGTGGAATGGATATATTTTTTTTTTTGTAGACAAGCTTTCATGTCCAATCCAAGGATGTGGCACAAATAGGCTTTCACCTAACTGTATGAGCTTGAATATTTTATTTTTGGTTAGTAATAGTATTGATTATATTAATATATAAAAGAAATTACATCATACATCTTTATGCATTCAAGATTGTGTTTTTTCCAAAAACCACCCAAAAAACACCCGTGCACCACTTCATCACCCACCCGCCTATGTTATATCTACCCAAAAATAGAGAACCATCCACAATTTCCATTAATCAGCACCTGAACCCATCACCATTTATAGTTCATTTACATTGCTTTATACAATTAACAAGCCATTATGGCTCCACATAGACCAAAGGCACTATCCTATTTAAACTGAAGACAGCCATCCTGTGATTAAGCATGTATAGACCCGGTGCCATTCAACAAAGAAAAAATTCAAAAACAAAACCAGCAACAAAAAACCTTTCTATCCCTTTTACCCTTTCGGTACCTCTATTTTCCCCGACACAACACAAGATGCCCTCCTCATCCTTCGCCTTCTTGGCACATTCAGCTGGGCCTGTACATTCAACATGTCCTGGTTGGCCTCAAATTCTTGCCTTTGTAGTGCCAATTTCAACTCCCCCCAAGCCGTTAACACCTTCAATTTGTACTCATCCTTGTCCAATCCTCATGGCCATCGCACAAAGGGGATAATCCCAAAAACTTGTCACCTCCTCTGTGTCTTCAACTCCTTTAGATACATTGAATCCAACGCTTGAAACAGCCCATTTCAACACAGATTCTAAACCAAACAGCATGTCATCGTCAATCAGCAACCTTGACACCCACTTGGTTGTCTCTACATCCTCAGCTATCTCCAAACCCCACACAAGTACTAAAGAAACGATATCCATGTTCAACCAATATGGGTGCTTCGCATCAATGAATTTCTTGCCTAGTAGGTTCAATACCACCATAATCACATTCACCTGTTTGCATTTGAATAGTCTCTTTAGTTGCTGTGCTTTCACAAAGCCAAAAATGCCCTGTTGTTGGTGAGGTGAACCAAACTAAAAGTTGCTTCCATCGTTGCCACACCACCCGCAATGCACACCAAACTTAATCAAAATAAAAAACACTTGCCACCTTTAAACCAATTCACAAACACACCCGTCTCATTACACATTCAAATCATTCCTTTGCAATAAATACTCTGCCATTTATTGCAAGTGAGGCGACGTCATTTTGTCAATCTCGACTTTATTTCATTCCTCCCCATAAATACTCCACTTGCCACCACATATGAAAGGACATAAATTTGCATTTGAAAGATTGAGATAATCTTTCTTTCGTACCTCCTCCCCTCGATTACATTCATCCTTGCCTACTTGGACATTGCATCATTCAAACCACCCCTCTATCCATGCGTAAAGTTCACCTTAAACTCTTTAAATAAGGGTTAAATCTTGTTGGATGTCATGAGTAAAGATTACAATATTCAATCTTGCCTTAAACTTTAATGATATCTTTACCAAATTTAAATGACTCATCTTCCATTTGCAATTTTAGAGTTTTACTCCTTTAAGTGGAGATGCCTCCTTCAATAGGAAGATTTTGAAAATCCTCCAGTCTGACTTCATCATACTCGCCAAAAGATAGCACCCATTTAGACAAGCAATCCACCTCTCTGTTAACCATTCTACGTACATGGCTTATTCTGAAATCTTCAAAGTTGGCCAGTTCATTCAAGATAGCCAAAATAAAATTTTGTAGATGCCATGCTATAGATTTCCCATTCATAATTGCTTGTATAATTATTAATGAATCCCCTTATATGTGTATTTTTTTAAACTCAAGAACGTTGCCAATCTTTACGACCATCAAAGCCACTTTAGCCTCCGCAACATTATTGGTCCCCTCTAGTTTTTTGGCTCCAAAAGTCATAAGTGTTTCCCTGTCGATCCCGAACAATGATACCTACACCCGATAGCCTAGGATTCCCTTTAGCCGCCCCGTCAAAATTAATTTTAATCCATCCCTCTAAAGGTCTCTCCTAGACCACCTTTTTCATGTTGATACCCACTGGATTCACCCAGCAAGGCCCCTTAATGGGCCTGATTTTGATTCCCTGCCACACCTTTTGAAACCTTTTGACTTTCGTAGTGTATGGAACCTAGGGCTGAAATTTTTTTGATGCTGCTGTCCCAACCACCTCTTCAATTGTAAGATTAATTCTAGTAAGCAATCTTTCTTTGGGCTCATTTTTATCCAAAATGATTTGTTTGTTTCATTCTTTCCATATCTCCCATATGACAATAGATGGGCTTGTTGTCCATTCACTAGAAAGAGTAGATTTTTTACTAAAAGTTGGCCAACTCTCAAAAACCTTCCTTATGGAATTATGATGGGGGCCTTGCCGTCCTAGAGATAATAACAACATAGTGCAACACTCTGAGGAAACATCACACTAGAGAAGTAGGTGATCCACTGTTTATTCCGCCGCTTCGCACATGACACATTTTGAAGGCCCAACGAAACCAAGTCTTTTCCTCTTTTCTTGTGTAATAATCCTTCCTCTAATAGCTAACCACACAATGGCTCCTACCTTAGGTAAGCACTGTTAAGGATTATAGCTGTGATAGAGATCTTTTGAAATAAAGATAATATTGTGTCAACAGCTGGAGAAGATATTTATGAAGAGACATGTGTCGTGTGAAGTGTCATGCATTTGGAATATGAAGAGACTCGTTTTGGAAATTGAAGAGACCTTCAGTTACGACATGAAGAGTCTTTCAATTCTATATATGTGAGTGTTTTCTTTGAATATCAGCATGTATCATATCAAGTAAAAGCATTGTATATGAACTTCTATTATTAATTAAAGGATATTTTGCTGGTGTGGCTGGGTTTTTCCCTTCAAGTTGAAGGGTTTTCCCAGGATAAAGTCGTTGTGTGACTATCTCTGTTCTTCTTCTTTTTATTTGCTATCTATCTTTATTTTTGGGCATCAACATGGTATCAGAGCGGGTTAGATTACTGCAAATAAAGTCTTTTTATCTTGTTCTTTCTGATGGTGTTGGTTCTTTTTTATCGTGAGTTTCAATTGGCTGTTCATTGTAAGAATTTGGTGGAGGTTTTCCCAATTTATCGTGACTTTCTATTCCTCACTTGTGGCGTGAGGTTCCTTGCACAATAGTTATCGGGAATCCTATTATTGGCGTTAACTGATAGTGGTGGCATATGACATTTATTCCCTGTCTCATGGTTTGGCACGGGCAATGGCAGCATTTTCTAGCAGTTCAATGTCTCACGACACTTCAGCCCATGTATGCACAGATTGCTGAATCGGAAAGTTTATGAAATCAGTCTACGGGTGGCACCGCGTTTATTCAGAGTCGGGAATACTCATGAAGTTTACGGCTTGGAATATATGCATCGTGCGAACTATAATGTAGTAGTAATTCTTGGCATCGTGCGATTCCATATTCCACACTGGTTTGGCATTGTATGTGTCAATGCTTTTGCTGATAGTTTTATTTGTTTGAGCTCGTGCCATTTATGGACGTATTGTGGGCATCAGTTCAAATACAAGTGCCAACCTTGTTTCATTTCTCTTTTCCATGGTTGTGATCGCTCGTTGATGTGATATAGAGAAGAGCAGGGCAGAGGTCTTTTTGGTTTGTGGGTGTTTCAGGCCATCCTCTTTACGGAGAAGAGCTCTGTTGTTTTGTTCAGCCATGGCTATTACATCAGAGCAATCCAGAAGATCAATGCTTCCAAGCTTTTTTTTATATTCATCCCCCTCCTCTTCTTCGATTGTGTCTGATATTGTGTTGAATAGGAATGTTGTCACGGAAATTGTGAATAGCATCTCTTCTTCTGCTCCTCGAAAGACATTTGTTGTGTCGGCTCCCAGCGAACTAGGGAAGATAGCCATGTATTCACCGGCTTTCTATGCGGCTTGCACCATGGGAGGCATTCTCAATTGTGGTCTCTCTCACACCGGCGTAACCCCTCTTGATCTCATCAAATGCAACATGCAGGACACTGCCGGGCCTGAGCGGTAGATGTCTCATGTTGTCTTTGTGCGACTTTTGAATTGATTACGAGCCTTCAGTTATTGTTTTGCGCTATGCCTTCATTTCGACCCAGCTGTCCCATTACGAGTTTGAGCTGTAACTATATTAATTCATGTTTGAGCTGGCTGAGTGATGAGTTCTTGCATTAAGATTGACACGTCCTCTTTCTTGTTGAGCGGGTGTCCTTTCATAGTGCGAGTTGATTGGCATCGTGTTATGTATCTATGTAATTTCTACTGTCCGATATGGCATCATATTTGCCATTGACTTTGGGTGACTCAGCACCATTATTATTATTACTTGGCACTTGCGAGCTCTTGGCACCATGTGCGTGTGTTGAGTTGCAGATGGAGTATTGTTGTTACCGAATATGAATGATAACGGTTGAAGTATTAGTGTGGCCCGCTCATGATGTGTTGGCGCCAATGCCTTGTCACCGTCGGTTACTGTTTTGTCGTGCTTAGTTGTTGCAAGATGCTTTTCTTAATGGTGATCGTTTATGCTCCCACTGCGATCTTTAGTTTCATGATGGAAGCATTCTTCAGTGCTTATGGTTCTAATGTTCAGCTATGGAAGAGAGTTTTGGTGTTGTGGAAGTGTGACTTGATGCATCTGCAACAACGATCTGTGTGTGTCAGACATTGTCATATCTGTATCTAGCAATCATCTGTATTTTCTTCAGACATTACTATGTCCATAATCTATGTGCAAACTTTGAGAGTGATGTATATGATGTAGATGTCGAATCCTGTAAGAATATTCTACTAGAATTGTTATGCGATAATAGATTGTTGAAGAAGTGATTTTTTTGTATAAGCTTGCGAAGCTTTGTATTGAATCTCCTGATTGACTTTTGGTGGGCTAAGATTCTTCTTGAGGAAGATTAGACCACAAAGATATAAGACGGATCAAGAAGCAATGGGATGATTATAAATTATGTGCAAAGTCATACAGACTTGAACATGGGGATGCTGCTTAACTGTATTGGTGATACACATCTTCATTAAAGAGATAGACCATTTACAAATCATACTCAGAGGGAGATTGTTCAGCTTCAGAGGGATTTTGCCTAATCCCTTGCAAACTTGTGTGGCAGTGTGACTGCTAAAGCTGCCTGTTTGGTCAACTTAGAATCAGCTCTTTTATTATGATAATCAAAGCAGTGAGAATGCTTCTCCTGCTGAGAGGGAGTCTCTATTGAGAGAGAATCTCAGCCATTGTTGTACATGTTGCTAATGCATTCTTCTCTAGGAGAAGTTTGAGGTGTAAGCCCTTGTTAATGCATTCTTCTCTAGGAGAAGTTTGGGTGAAAGCCCTTGTTCCACCCTTTGCAAGTAGGCAAGGTGGTAATGCATTCTTCTCTGGGAGAAGTTTGAGGTGAAAGCCCTTGTTCCACCCTCTGCGAGTAGGCAAGGTGGTAATGCATTCTTCTCTGGGAGAAGTTTGAGGTGAAAGCCCTTGTTCCACCCTCTGCGAGTAGGCAAGGTGGTAATGCATTCTTCTCTGGGAGAAGTTTGAGGTGAAAGCCCTTGTTCCACCCTCTGCGAGTAGGTATGGTGGATCCACCCTCTGCGAGCAGGCATGGTGGAAGTCATGTGTGTGACTCCATGACCTTTAATCTTATGCTTGAATGATTCACCCTCTAGAAGTAGCTATGGTGAATAATGTTACGCTGAGATAACAATGTTTTATTGAGATAATTTGTGATGAGAATTTGTTATTGACATCTTTGGTTGCAGCTATGTGTGCCTGCCATACTAAAGACCTCCCTCTTGCTAAGAGGGAGTGTTGAGGATTATAGCTGTGATAGAGATCTTTTGAAATAAAGATAATATTGTGTCAACAGCTGGAGAAGATATTTATGAAGAGACATGTGTCGTGTGAAGTGTCATGCATTTGGAATATGAAGAGACTCGTTTTGGAAATTGAAGAGACCTTCGGTTATGACATGAAGAGTCTTTCAATTCTATATATGTGAGTGTTTTCTTTGAATATCAGCATGTATCATATCAAGTAAAAGCATTGTATATGAACTTCTATTATTAATAAAAGGATATTTTGCTGGTGTGGCTGGGTTTTTCCCTTCAAGTTGAAGGGTTTTCCTAGGATAAAGTCGTTGTGTGCCTATCTCTGTTCTTCTTTTCTTTATTTGCTATCTATCTTTATTTTTGGGCATCAACAAGTACTCATTTCCCCAACAGAGACTTGTTGGCCATTGATCCTCCCCTTCCATGTTCTCTAGAAGTTGATATCTAAACTTGACTGAATAGTTGTCATTTGAAGATCCACACCACACCACTTTATCTTCCTTTCCTATGATAAGAATTCTCCTTTTTTGAAAAATTAATTAGACCCAATTGATGAACAGATAAGCCTTCATTCTCCAAAGACTTCCAATACCATTCCTCCCAAAGCTTCCCTACTGTAATTCAAGATTATCTCGAACTTTGTCACCCCATCTTTGCATGAAGAAAAATCTAAGATCATGCAAAACCCCATTTTCTTTCAAGGTAGGTAATCCTTCCCAAGAATCATCCAAAATTTTTCTTTAAGACCATTACCAATCTGCCAAGAGATATGATATGTTATAACCGGCTTGCAAGCAACAATAAAATTCCAGATTGTTGAACCTTAAGGGGGATTACGTAGAGTAAAAATCCTATGACCTTCCTCTAAATCCAAGTATTTTGCCTTCAAAATTTTAACCCAAAGTTGTTCCAGATTAGCATAAATGTTCCACACAAGTTTTGCACCTAAAGCTTCATTCGTTATTTGTCAACCCCTAAATCTAGCACCACCTTTGGCCTTAGCCATGCAAACCTTGTCCCATGCTAATAGAGGGATTTTGTCATGATCATTTGCTCCATTCCAAAAAAAATTCTCATCTTTTGCCCTATTGCTCTGGTTACTTTCTTTGGAATCTTTAAGCACATCATTGAGAAAATAAGGATAGCAGAAATAACTAATTTTAACATAAGAATTCTCCCCACATAAGTCAGCCACTTACTTTTCCAACCATCCATTCTCCTAAGGCAGCAATCAACTGAATCCTTCCATACACTAGACTTACATGCTCCACCAAACAAAGGAATGCCCAGGTATTTACCTGGTAGAGTTCCCATTCTCATTCCCAGAATAGTACAAATCTCCCTTTGTTTTTGACAAGCTGTGTTAAAGAAAAAGATTTCTGATTTTCTCCAATTAATGCATTGTCTTGTAGCCCTGCTATATTTGTCAATCATTTCCTTCATCAATTTGGCTTCTCTAAGAGTAGCTTCTCCTATTAAAAAAGGTGTCATCTGCAAATTGTAAGCGTGAAATTGGGTCAATCCCTTTAGCCACTTTGACTCCTTTCAACACACCATCCCTTCTTTTCTTAGAGATCAGTCTCCCCAGTGCTTTTGCCATAGTAATGAAGAGAAAAGGTGATATTGGATCACCCTGCCTTATGCCCTTGTTTGAGTCAAAATATCCTTGGGGGCTTCCATTTACCAAACAAAGAAGCGTGGGGTACATATTCAACTCTCAATCCAAGCAACCCATTCTTTACAAAATCCAAATTTCTCCAAAATCTTCAGCAAGAAATTTCTATTAACCTCATCATACACCTTCCTTATGTCTAATTTAACCATAATTCTTTTTGTTTTTGCCACTCGTATGGAGTGTATAGCTTCATGAGCCACAATGACACCCTCATAAATAGATCTGTTAAGAGAAAAACCACTCAGCTCGTTGCAAATAACTGACTCAAGAACACATTTTAATCTATTGGCAATAACCTTAGAAATGATTTTATAGACTGTGTTACATAAAGAGATGGGTATGAATTCATCAAAGGAACTAATCTTTGTTTATTTTGGAATGAGGGCAATGAAGGTATTATTAAAATCCTTTAAAACAAATCCACCTTTCCTTGATTCCTCCACAACATCCAGTAAATCAAAGATATCCCATAGTTTTTGAAAAAAGGCAATAGGGAATCCATCAAGCCCCGGGGCTTTATCACCCCCCAAGCTAAACAAGGCATTTTTAACTTCTTCCAAAGATACTTCTTTCATCAACATAAGATTTTGGGCCTCCAAGATACACAAGGGGATTACATCCAATATATCCTGATCTTGAGACAACTCTATATGTGCTCCAAAGAAAATCCCTGAAAATTATCTAACAGCCTCCACATTAATTAGTTTTGCATCTTGAATAATATTTCCATTTGCATCCTTTATTGAGAAAATCTTATTACTAGATCTTTTGACTTTCACTGAATTATGGAAGAACTTTGTATTACGATCTCCTTCCTTTAACCATGTTTCAGAAGACTTCTGATGCCAAAGGATTTCCTCCCTTGACGACATTTCATAATACATTTTATTCTCTGTTACCTGGAGACCCATCCCCCCCTCCAAACGCGTCTCAAAGATGCAGACGCGTCTCAAAGACTTTTCGTGTCTCCGGAGTCTTCAAAAATGACTGGAGACTTCATGGCGAAGTCTCCCGAAGAATCCAAGTCTCGAATTCCAAAAAATGAAGTCTCCCCCCCGTCTCCTAATTTAAAAACAAATTTAAAATATAACATTAAGTCATTTTATGTATTTTGACCCTTATTTTAATGTTTTTTTTATGATCACAGCCTTGAGGAGTAGATGATACTAGATAGATTTCTAATTTTTCTTTACAGTTATGAGTTTTTTGTTTGCATATCAGCGATTTAGCATCAAACTATATATGTTTGAATTTCAAATTTCAATATGTAATGATAATCTCAACAATTATTAATCTGATATGATGATGATCATATGTGATATTCAGAAATCAAATATGAATGAGATATGCAATGTGAGTTTTGATCTATTTGACTCTATATTAATATGATGATGATCATATGTGATATTCAAAAATCAAATATGACTGAGATATGCAATGTGAGTTTTGATCTATTTGGCTCTATATTAATATGACATTACTATTTAGTATTAGTCTTTGACTCTTTAAACTTTTAATGTTCAATGTTCATACTTATAACTTTCCATTGTTCTTGTATTCAAAGCACTATGTTATGAATCTATGGTATTTCTTAGAAATTATTAAATTATATTAAAAAAAAATTGCAATCTCTTGTTTTTGAAAAACAGCCGTACTGGAGACCTCCAAGTTTCCCTGTCTCTAGGTAACCTCGATTTTATTTAAAAAAAATTCCCTATTGAAATCTTCTTCAGACATCCCACCCTCTATGACTTTTGCATGTAGGAGATTCAGTTCTTTTTCCAAATTGAGTTTCTCAAGAAATATGTTCTTAAAGGTTTCCCTATTCCATCTTTTCAATTGTTCTTTAATGAATTGCAATTTCTTGAAAACAATGAAAGATTTGTTACCTATTCTAAAAGGAGCATTTTTCCACCAACCAGCCACTAACTCTTTGAAGCCCTTAGCTCGAAACCACATTGCTTCAAGTTTAAAGGGACATCTATCAGGGGCCGCATCTTCTTGGATTTAGACACTAATGGGGTAATGTCTGAACCAACAATAGGCAAAATTTCAGCCTCTCAAGTCCATTGAGAGTCTACTTAATTTCTTGCAAAGAAAAACCTATCTAACTTTTTTGCAATATTAAGGAAACCACTTCTCCTGTTTGTTCACATGAACTCACCATTCTTAAAAAATAGTTCTATTAAACCATTATCTGTGACAAAATCATTGAAATCCTTTTGACTCTGACCAAGCCAGCCAACACCACCCTTTTTGTCTGAAGGTAGGAGGATTGCATTAAAGTCTCTCCCCAATAGACACATGCTCTCCTCCGCATTGGAGAGAATCTCCGATAGTTCTTGCCAAATATCTTTTTTCGCAGAGGAGCTATTAGGGCCATACACATCGATAACATAAAATCTTTTGAGCAATTGTTTTGAGTATATTCTCAACCATTGCCAAGACCTTTCTTGGTGGACCACTTGGACATTCGCAACTGAATCATCCCACAAAACACCCAATCCACCAAAGGCTCTTGCGGCATCAACAAGGCTACATTTACATCTCTAAAAGCGATTACTGAAAGATTCCTTATTTGTCCCTTTCAATTTTGTTTCCTGCAAAAGAACTAAATCTAGCCTCACCTGATCAAAACATCTCTTGATCAGACGAATCTTGTCAAGGGCATTGCAGCCTTTGACATTTAACGATAGGACCTTCATTGTTGTCAGGAAAAGGCATAGCCTTTTTCCAATCTAAGCTTGCTTTATCTAGCTGCACTTCCTGCAAGTCCAATTTCATTCTAATAGTTCTAGCACCTTGTCTCTTCTTTTCTCCAACTTTTGCCTTCTTTTGTGAGGTAGAGATTTGCTCCAGAGTGGTTTCTCAAGTATCCCCATTTTTGTAGTTAAACCCAGCTCATCTTCACCCCCGAGTTCATCAATTGAAACATAATCTAACTCTACATCCTCAAGGGTATCACCGTTATCTTTGGCTTCTTCAAATGAACTTTCCAAATTTCTGATTGGGTAAATTTGAATATCCCTAAACTAAGGGTCCTCACCATCCTGCCCAATATCTCCAAAATCTTCCTGATCACGCTTCTTATCCATTTGTATCTCACTAGCATTTGTTTCCTTACTCATAGCAGTAGGTATCTCCTCCCTACGAGAAATGTTGTGAATAGTTTTCCCCCTTTCTACATTTGTTTGCCCACATGAGAGCATTTCCACACCTAAATATTTTCTTGGTTTCTCCATCCTGGATCTCATCTTCTTTTCAACACTTTGTTGTTCATTAGAGGCCTAGTTAGTAGTCAACAGGGGGGATGTTGCATCTTTTCCTTCCCATTGAGTATGCATCTCCAATTGTTGCAAGAAATCTATGGTATTTCTTGTGGTCAAAACATCACTCAAACCCTACTCACCCTTGTGAGAATACTCTTGGTGGTCCCCACATTTAATCTACATCTCACCTTTGTCCTGGATATCCTCGAATGTATTCTCCATTCTTGTTTGAGGGCAAGCCACCGGATTCAGTATATCCAGTTTTTTTGGGGAGATTTGATACATGCTTGTGCCACCATTCTCAAACAAGAAGTCAATTTCTTTTATTTGCAAACCATTTTCATAATGCTGACCTAATTCCCCCTATAAGAGGTCACCATACTAGTTCAGCTTTGGCATAAAAAAATCCATTGGCTCCTAGTATTCCTCCCTCATTGTGTTTTCACTTAAATTGATTAATGCATCAGTTAATGCTTTCTAAGCCAAATCTTTACATTTTCCTTCCTTTAGGCATTCTCCTGTTGGATGCCCTACCCCTTTGCATTTTGCCCACATTTCCCCCATGTCTTTCACTTGAATTGCCTACCTCCGTATGCCTTCCCTTGTTTTAGCTCCACAGTTTCTGGAAGGGGGTGAATTGCTTGCCCGAGGATACAAATACGAGCATACATACTATACTCCTTTTTTACCAGCATCATACTCTAGTGAAATAGGCCAATCCCCACTCCATTTGATGAAAAAAGCTTTTTCCTTGTAAAAACACACCGAATCAACCCATTCCTTATTATCTACTAACAAAGAAATCACTCTAGAGTGTTCCCAACTATTAAATACCTCGGTTGCCTACAGAATGGAATCCTAATTTTTTGGACACCAAACCTTCTTTTCAATCTTCTTGAAGTCGATCAATCCACCAGTAAGCATTGAAGCAAAACCCCATTTATTTCATGTATTATTTATTACCTCTCGGTATCAAGACACCATTGTCATTGTTGAAATTGTCTTCTAGGGTTTGTCGGAGCCTTCCATGCTTGAGTCAGTGAACACCAGACCTTATTTTGGTAGCCCTCACCTCCATCTCGCTTGTGAAGTGCCATTACCTCAAAACCCTAATCTTCTGTGAAACTTTTGATTGCTCCACTTCTCTGTCATGCTCAACCTATAAGCCTAATGGTATGAGCTTGAATATTTGATACCACAGCCATTGCAAATCCAAATTTAACCTCCACCACCTAGAAGTTGTTGTACCATATCAACATATTTCCAAAGAAGTGAATTTGGCTCTATTTTGAAGTGGAATCAGTCCATGGAGCTAGAATTGGTTGCCATTGTAATCTCTATTGCAACAAATTGAGTAAACAAAAGAGTTCATTTGTTTAAAGAAAAGCAAAAAAAAGCTAAGACTTGAAAAAAACTTTATAAAAAATCTTCCTATACATTCTCCTTGGCAATAAATGGGTTCTTGTACATGCATGGCAGTAGCAAACCAACCATTTTGGAACCTTCATCAATGAGTCTTCAACTCTTTCCATGCAATGGCAAGCAAAACTGAAAGTTCAACAATGATGAATGAGTTTTTTGTTTTGCATTCATAGTGAGGAAAATTACCTTGTTTTTGTCTCTAAAAATGTCTTGGAATCGGTGTTTTAGGTTGGGGGGCATTTTTAGGCATATAGTCAAAGTCAAATGTTAAAATGGGAAAAAGTACTAAAAAGGTGATGGGTTGATGTTTCAAAACTAAGTAGAAATCAAATTCAGCCCAAGTTCATTCCAGACAAACCCATAGGACTTTATTAGGACCATGGATGAATTCCCTTGCATACCAAACCTAAATCCAAATTTAGGCCATAAAGATAGGAACTTGTAACTCTATTTTTAAACCTCATAAAGACAACATACTAATACCAAAACAGCTTATATCAGAACTTAAAAATAGATCAATTAAACTGCCTTGCTAAGCAGTTTTTTTCAAAAGGAAACCTAAATACATTTTTTCTCACTTCATAAATTTAAACATAACAAAAAGTGATTGTCCCTACAATTTGAATTGGGCATTAATGTTCATTTTGTTTTTCACTATACATATGAACATATTTTCTAAGATATCATAAATTACCCATATTCCTACATTGAGATCTTGAGTTTCCTTTTTCATTGATGTCATTCTAGTTCTCATTCCTAGTTCACGTTAGATGTCATACCATAAGGAGGATTTGCAATCTAATTGTATTTAACTTGAAGATGTTGTGTTTTGGTATCCCCAAGCCTATGTGGACTGGTTAAATCTCCCCTTTTGTGATGGATGCCTTTGTGGAGTATAGATATCATGGACATTCTGTTATTTTATACAACCAATGTCCACTTTATGTGGTGAGATGCAACCTTGCTCAATGGGTGCAGTTTTTGTAAACATGACTATATTCTAGCTGGTTTGCGGAGGATTGTTTGGGTATAATTTAATAAATTAATATCCTTTTTGTTTTTATATGGGACCTTTTGGATAACATAATGCTTTTCAGGAGTACTAAGTTTGGAAGTGTCTACCTGAAAAAATTGGGAAATGAGGTAACATACTAACAAAATGTGTGTATTCAAGGGAAAAATAAATTAAATAAAAACAATTCATGAAGAGTTCAAATGTGTTGATAAAGTAATTTAAATACCATGAAATGAGAACATATACGATATTCAAGGTACTCAACCAAAAGCTGTTTTTTTATTGAAGATCAATGAGTGTATTATAGCAATAGAGGTAAAAGAGATCTCACAAAATCTGAGAGGGTTTGTCTGGAAGCAGAGTATCTGCAAAAAGAAGTAAAAGAAACATATGCAAGGAAACTAATTGGAAAAAAAAGGTAAAACAACCAAGCAGTGTCTCGGTTGGAAATTAGGGAAACTGAACAAGCAAATGTTTTCAAGTAAAGAACAGATCTTTATCCTACAGTTTGAGCTTTTAAACAGCAAAGTGACATTATGCATGAGATGCGGCCGATCTAGCATATACCAAAATTTATCTCTATAAAATAGAGCCAAAGAAGTGTTTATACCAATAATTAAGACTCTAGCACTTAGTACATTAGGTTTACCCAGGATGTATAAAAAGCCCGATATCATCAAGTTCGGCATTTTCATAAATATCATGTCTATTACTCTAATTGGATCAAGAACTAGCTAGCAGATAGAAACTTGTAGAAGACCTTTAAAATGTTGAAGAACGAGTAGACAAATAAAAGATAGCTATTGCATCCAAGGCAAGGCTTTAGGATCTACTTTCCAATCCTTAGCAATCCTAATTGGAGCATCTATAACTCACCTGTCTTTCAAGGGGTGAGGCAAAGATTAGAATAGATGATGCGTTTCATTGATAATATATAGTTGTAGATGCTCCAAGCACTCTTGCATGAGAAGAGCTAAACGATTATGAAAAAGGAGAAATGGGAAATGTTTGTTACCCTTCTACTTCCATAAAAGGAAAGGGTTCACAATATTATGTTTGTGGCAAGACATTTCTGTCATCAATAGTAGTAAGTCTCGATGTCAACAAAATGTCCAAATCATAAAACAAGTTTTGTAAATTGGATACAAACGATGTGGTATTTGTTGAACATAGCATTTTGATAGTGCATGTTATCATTCTCAGACACCTTGTTCTTGTGCAAGAGTTTCTTTCCCCATTTCTTTCACTCATAAATTTGTTGGCATGGCACTTTATACTCAGAGCATGTGTCAAAACTCCAAAGGGGTTTTTGGAACTAGTTCCACCATTCAATTAGCTAATCTGCAAGGAACACGTGAACATGCATGTTTTCAAAATGGAAATGCCATCGTAAATTCAGTCCCCCCAAACCCTTTAGAGTAGGGAAATGATATGCTGACCAACTTGACAATATGAATTTTTTAAAATTACAAAGAAATTGAATAATGATAAGTAAAGTGGATGGCATATTCACCTAAAACATTTCTTTGTTAAATACTATATATAATGTCAACAGTTAGCCTTTATGGATTTAGCTATATATCCCAAAGGAACAATATGAACTTCAAAGTTAACCTTAAGCAGTGATAGGTTTCCAAAACAAAACAAGATGCACTGCTAGAACCTTTTCCTGCCACGATGTGCTTCTGGCCAAAAAACATGGTGTGCAGCATGACCTACCATGCAGGCAACAGAACAGGCTGAACATTACTTTATTAACTTGGTCATCAAAAAATTTCTTGACCTCACTTTTCTTCTACTTATCTTTACTTGTTTCAATCATTCTGTTTATATCTTTGAATACTAGTTTAAGTATGGCCTGACGTGTCTGCTTTTCTAGTCAAATTGATAATAGGCTCTGAGAAGTTAAGCTCACAGTTTAGCTTTATATCTTTAAATTTCATCCAACAATGCTTTAAAGCATGTCTGCATTTGATCCCTCAAAACTAATCACAACTGCAGCCCACAATTCTTGCTTGACTTCTATAAGATGCCTCATTTTAATTAAGTTATATGCATATCCTATCTCAGCTTCCATTTAATAGCTTTAACTGAGAGAATTGTTAAAAGTATTTTATCCAAGTGCTACTTTGCAATAATTTGTAAGTAAAGTGACCAACTTGCTTGTGTTTTGTGATGGCACATATACTCGATCTATGCCATGCAATAAATGCACCCTCTCATGGGTACAGGACCCTTTGTAAATGAATTTATACAAGTTGCATGTATATTCACTGGAATCGCCTCTTGCAATTGTTGCCAAATTTGTGGTACGCAAGCAAAGAGGGAAGTCACTGTCAGGACCAATTCATTTAACACTATCATTGACATGGAGATATAACTGAGCTGGGAGAAATCTAGAAAATGCAAAACCTCTTCTTCAATATAGGAGTCAGTTCAGAGCTTTGCCATAACAGACCCACCACCTCAAAAATCTACTGCTTACCTTTGAATTTTACTGTCCAAAGCTCTAGAAGCCATAGTCTGTACCATCTGCTTTCTGATAACAACACAAGACGAGAACATGTGAAAATTAAACACAGGATAATAGTTCCCAGTAATCTAAATAAAGGATTTCTTCTTTTTGCCTTTTTGGTTTGAACTTTGTATGCTGTCCTTTTAAATTTTAATGATCTTTTCCTTGTGAATTATTAAGGTTTTGTCTGGATACTTGTTTTCTTATTAACATATGGCATTCGGTATTTGTAAACCTGCATTGTCTTCTCTGCATCCAGAAGATGCTCAGTCCTTACTCTGAAGATATGGCAAGTTGTTGATTATTTTGAAGATTGTTGGTCAAAAGTTTCAGAAGTTTGTCTCTACTTTGTCATCTATGTCTTTTGCTTCCATGTTGAGGATGGGAGCTTATAGAATGCCAAATGCAATTTGATTTCAAATTTTATTTACTTCATTTTGATTAATCTGGGAAGTTCGGACAGAGTAACGAGAATTGCCGCGATTCCGGCGATCCGACTCACCCCTCCCGATTTTTTTTGAGTTGGAATCAAAATCGGCCGATTCAAACCCCAAAAATCGCCTGAATCGCATGAATCGCGATTCATGGGCGATTCAAGCAAAAATCGCCGATTTTCGGCTTCGTGAATCAGCCGTGGCAGCATAAAAGTTTTACTTAAAAAATTAAAAAAATCACAATACTTTAGTATTATTTGTTTGGTCGTTTGCCTTAGTTATACTGGTAAGTTTATACAAATATAACATTTAAGTATAAGTTTGATTTATTTAATTTCTTATACTTTAAGTTATATTTGTATAAATTATAAAATATATATACTTCAGGGTGTTTGAGATAGGTTCCAGCTTCATAGGAGTTAAGATGCAGATTCTAGATTTTGAAAATTCCAGATTTAACCAAATTTCAGGATTCAACAAACCTTTAGCAGGGTTACCTCCCACAATCCATCATGGCTTTCTAAGGTCAAACTGAAGCTGGCAAAAGGATTCTCAAAGGGTTTTAACTCGTTTTATCACAAATCACTTGGTTTCGACCCCATCTCTATGACAAACTTAGCTTAGCTCTCGCCCAAATCCCAGACAGACATGACTTCCCAACAAGCCAAAATCATTCAAACCTCATTTGCCGGACCTAGGGACTTGAAAACAGCCACCAACAAAGACTACCTAAGATCTAGTTATGAAGACTTTGACATTTGGCATTGATCAATGATCAAGCATCATATATTCATACTATGAAACGATTTAGTTTTATGGATCTTACAGATACTGATAGACATATGTTTCATGGATCTTCATCTTACATACATTTATGATTTGATGTCTTATGGATCTTCATCTTACATACATTCTATGATTTGAGTCTTGACTCATTACGATCCTATGATTTCTATTTACTTTAGCTACAATTTACATTTTACATGTAATGTATGTGATGGACAGTTATAGTGTGCTTATTAAGTCATATTCAATAAATGGTGCATGAAATAAGTTTTAAATCATTAAAATCTCTAAATTTCAAGGGTTTTTCACTTTGCCGATTCGTAGCCGATTCACTGGCGATTCACTGCCGATTCGCGACTCGATTCGGCCTTGCTGAGTCCGAGCCAATTCCGATTCTCGTTACTTTGAGTTCAGATGCTTCACCTCTCTGAGCATCACCTAAATGCAATAAGAGCCAAGTGGTACTGATGAGAGATAGGTTCTTGTGAATTACCACTCATAAAAAATGGATCAAGAAGATTGGCTCCAAATTACATAGTTAATTCCAGAAAATGATATTATAATTTGATTTAATGTCCTTATGCTTATATGTAAATGCTTTTTAAATTATTTTTGCCTCAAAGCTATCAGAGGTTGGAAAGGTCAATCAAGTTTTCGTATTGTTGAAAAAAGGCTAACGTGTAATATAGAAGATAACCTTCCAATTCAGGAGATGTGTGATTTCTTTGCAGAGCTTGTACCTTTTCAAGTCTTGTGACTTTTCTCGTCGATGATTTTGTTGGATCTATTAAAATTCTTTACCGTACTTCAATTTATGACTTGTTCATAATACGTCCTTGGAAGGTTTATCTTTGATGGGTTTGAACAGAACCAGAGAAAAAATCAAAAGATTTCAGCAACTGATTAGCAAGTATGCATCAAACCTGCTCATTTTCCTTGTAGCCAAATTTGGTTACTGGGAGGAAAAGTTGGAGGATACTTAATAATATCAGATTTCCACAATCCATTTTTAATTATGTATGCGTTTCTGGATTAGATTGTGTGTAGTTTTTTGTATCAACGTTTCGGATCACACTCCGTGATCCATCATCAGGAAAGAAACGTTGTGTATTTCTTTCCTGATGATGGATCACAGAGTGTGATCCGAAACGTTGATACAAAAAACTACACACAATCTAATCCAGAAACGCATACATAATGGAGGATACTTGTTAAAGGTTCCATTCATCAACTGAATTATTGTACAATATATAAAGTTGGTATTCCTAAACTCGAGATGTTGACTTGCAGTTGCATACCTTTATTAAATTATTAGTGAAACAAAAAAAAAATGAAAACTAAAAGATAAACGATGCCTTAACTTTCCTGACCTCTGTGGGCAATGTTTACTTCTTGACGACACTCTCATTTGTTTAGCGTTATCTACTTAGTGAATATGACTCCTACTATGCCATGGTATACACATTTTTTATTGGCTGTGGAGTTTTATGAATTCTGAAGAATAATGGGTAAATTTTAACATTCAAATTATATTTTGTTGGATAATTATTTTCTTTCTGAATGAAGGATTTATTTTCAGAGATATTTTCCCTTGCTGGTTTTACAATTTTGGCAAACAAAGCCCGCCTTGCCAATTCCTGTACAAACAACAGTCAAGATGGTTCTATAAAATAGAGCTGATAACTCGTATTTGTGTGTCTAATGATATGTAGTTTAGCAAGAGTTACAAACTAGCTTTTGTTTTACTGTCCACCAACATCAGCTGTTACTTCTGTATCAAAACATTCCAAAATATGCATTGGAGTATGAGTCAGCGCTTCTTTTCAGCATCCCCACTTTGAGAAAAGTGCGGTGTATGTTTGTAGTGGCAAATTTGCTTCTCATTGAATGAGTTTTGACAAAATTAAAGAGCGGGTGTTTAGTTCTAACCACCCTTGTTTTTTTTCCAGACTTTATCAGGAAAACTCCGGTTTGAGAGTGACAATCCTCCAACAAAAGCCATTCAGTAGTCCAAGGTATCACTGTTCACATGTTTGTATTTTTTTAATCAGCAAAGATAAAGATGTTAAATTTCAAAAAATATTAAACACAATAAGAAGTATGCACTGATTCCATGACTTGCATTCCACTGGACATGGTAATTAATATAATGTCTTCAACTGTACTTAAATGCACTCTTACAAAGCTACTTAAGGGGAATCATGGAAGAGTAGAAATCTGACAATTAACCTGGTTCTAGAAAAGTTCAAAAGACTGATTAAGAAAGAATTAGTTTTTGCGTCAATGGGTCGTTACTTTTCTTGAATTCACGATTTAATAGAAACAAGAAGATTTAAGTTACATTGTCTTGAGCAAGTTGTAAATCTTGGAGTTCTCCCAAATGCCATTTGACATTGGATACCTTTTTGACAAAGAATAGCAAGAATTTTAGCTGGCCATAAATTTAATGCATACTCTCTGATGTTTGCAGAAAAATACTGGATGTCCAAATAATTCTTTGGTGAAGAGGAAAAATGCTTTGGTAAAAGAATCAATTGACCTTATACTATCAGACAGAAAGCAGAGTGGAAATGGACTATGCTCACCAAAGGCTAAAGAAATTTAAAATACACAGTAAGAACACTTTCTGTATGGGTTGTCAATGAGTTCATGTTTTGATATTTTATAATTGAAGTACAAATCAAAGTAGCTGTATGGTACCAATTAGCTGTAGCCGAGTAAGAAGTTTCTTCCATGTATGTTTCTCTGAGTCACTAGTTATGTTGGTTGGCAATAACTCCGCAAGAGAGAAGATCTAGATTTTCTTTGAAGATTGAGTGTATTTCTAGAGTGTAACATCACTCCGGCTTCTTGTATGATTCTTCAGTGCATATTTTCTTGACAAGTGAGCAGTTGAAGCCTTCTATATTAGGGCAAGAGGAAATAAAAACACTATGAAGGATTGTATCCTGACATTCAGTGTTTCCAGATTATGACCCAAAGTGCTGCCAAGGTCTCTATTGCCCTTCAAGTTAAATGGTTATATAAATGGGATAGTGTTGTAGACTGTTATGGACTAGAGCACTTAAGGAGCACTCCAATATGTAATATATTATTCTTGTTGGTAGCCTTCATAAAATAAGGTGAGTTGAATTTTAATGAATTTTGTATAGAACAGTCACAATGTTCGATTCGTCATTGGATTAATTCTTTAACACACAGAGTGTTGAGCTTGTTTTGTATTTACCATGTGTTTATCCTTTGCCTCCCTTATTGAACATTTCCATCCTCCAAGATTAAACAAGCAAATTACAAATTTGAAGAGCAGAGTTAATATTAACTAGTGAAGCCTTAGTAAGTGTTGAATTGATTGTTGGTGTCTTGAGGAAAAGAAGTGAAACTTCAATATGTTCTTTACAGAATCTGCACCATTGTCTTTGTTCTAGTCCCATAGTCAATTCATTTTTATTTTAATAATTTTTATGTTACATGTACGGCTAGTTTCTTATCATTATGAATGGTATAAGTTCATTTCATCTAGTCAGTGACAAGGTAATGTCTTATTCAATTTAAAACAACCTTCAAATGTCTCTGAAATAGATGGGGACATATAAGAATAAAATAAATCAACGAGATGTCCAATGGGTCCAAAATAGTGCACTTTGATTGCTGTTTTTTATTACTGCAAAAACAGGTTTTGAAGGGACTCCTAACCCTTTACAAAGTGGTCACAAAAAATATTCCATTAAAGCCCGCAATAAGAATCGAACTCAGACTAAGACGAGGGTTTTACCAACAAGTGCCCCACAACCTGAGACAAACGCTGCATGAAAAAAACCAGCATTCAGTCAAAAACTAAATAAAGGACCAAAGAGAACTCCAACCCAAACCCACAACTAGAAAACATTAAGATTTTCCTTTAGCCTTGCTCTTGCGGGAACGAAGGGTCATGTCAAAAGAGGGCGAAGACGTCTTGGATTTTTTTACTTTTCACTGTAATCCAACCCTCTTCCACCTTAGCAGCTGCATCTTGCGTGTGCTTTGATTGTTGTTGGACATTAATTCCAATTTCATATGGTCTTGTGTAATTATTTATGTATCCTAGTAATTTAGTAGGTACATGTACTTGGGCTGAAATTTTCTTACATGGTTGAATCAACAATTCAAAAACTACTTGCTAAACCGAGGCAATTGTTATGACTAATTAGAATGCACCTTTGACTATGTTAAAATTTATAAACAAACAAGCTATCAAATTTGTCCTTATTTAATGTTGATGGCAAACATAACCAAAGAGTATTTGTTGAAGAGCACTTGCTTTAATGATAGTCCATGTTGTAGCCATCTGGATGGTGTTGAGTTCAAATCTTCTTCAATACAATAAATATGAGTATTTGAAAATTGTTTTTACACTAATTGAGGTATATGTAAAATTTCGTTATGATTTCTATTGAAAGTAGAATCTAAAGATTAATTGGAGAGATAAGAAATGAAAAGACACAAGATGTTTTTGATTAAGTTCAACAACCTAGCAAGGGGGCTAACCCTTACACAACCACAACCCAAAGGCATCAAGAGCCCAACAACACATTAACAAAGGTACCAGCTATTACAAGTAAAGGATTTACAACAAGGTCAAGAACTAACCACTAACAACACTCTAGCAACACAACTAGTAGCCCGCATCAATAGAAGCCAACTCAGTCACAGCGGTGGGAGGAGAATGAGAGATAGAGTGATTCTTCCCTCATTGACAGACAGCCATCCAAGCAATACTATCATTAGGGTCCCCACCACATGGTAGTGGAACCCCATTGTGGGACAATCAACACCAAGAATAGAGTGCTAACAACATTGTACATTAGCTGTCAAAGGCTAGAGCATATTGAGAGCAACAATTAGAGGGTCCGCACAACTAGAAGGGACCTCACCAACAATGAGAGGTGGAGTTAGGTCTATTGGATTAGAGGAGGTCAGTTCAACAAGAGTGTCACCCTCGGGGGGTTATCATCAGTGTGCGAGGAATCCTCAGAGAATTAGAAGCTCAAACAATAAAATGATCATCATTTGCATCCTTCCACCAAGTAGCAACACCTTTACGATGCAAAAGAGAACAGTTTCTTACTAGATGGCCAATGGAGAAGCATCGTCGACATCGAAAGATGAGGCCCTCATGATCCAACGATTGAGTCCAACGCCTATCCCCATCCATGAGCCCTCGTAATCACTCAGGATATTTTTTGTAATAGTTCTAACACTATTTGATTGGATCGAAGCAATTCTTGTAGAGTTTTTGTGTGCCTTGGAGTAACCTACTCTACAAACTTCACTAATATTTTTGGGCCCAAAGGATACTTGTGTAGTGCAATATATGACCTACTTTTGGAAACAACCCTACATTGGTGGAAAGTTTGTGACTTCCAAGCATTGCCAAATGCTAGAGTTTTCTTGTGGGTGGTGGTACAAGGTAAGATTTTGATTAGAGACAACCAAAGGATAGGGGAATTTCACTAGTTTACTAAGTGTGAGTTATGCTTTAATGAGAAGGGTGTGAATCACACACTTGTCAATTGCCCTTTACCAATAAGATGTGGCTTGGTTTAAAATCAACTTTAATGTTAATCAGTGCCCTATGTATAAGCACATGGATCATATCTATAGTTGGGGCATAGGTTCAAAATCAAGTCCATTAAGAGCTCTTAGGACTCCATTCCTAATATGGTGTGATAGAAGGTTTGGCTAGATATAAATAGATGGATTATCAAATTCACAGAGACATGAAGTGGTCATGAAGCAAGTAATGTGTATATACAATCACAAGAAGAAAGATACCCTTAATTTTAGGGCCAAGCAAGGCTCTTGCCTCTTGGAGTGAAATTTATAGGTTATTGATTCTATTAACTATACATCACATTAGGAGAGAGAAAACCTAGGTTGGCATTAGAATTTGGATTTTGATGGAGTGTCTAAAGGTAGTCGGTGGCACTTTGTTGCAAATGGTGTTGAATGTGTCACTCAAAATCATGATGTAGTTACTGGGATCAAATAGTGTCTTTATAGGTTTAATTCCAACAATTTTGTGAGATTGATACATTGGTAGTGGGCTCAAACTAGCTATTGACTCAGAAATTTTGAGAATTCTTATAAGAAGGAACTCTTAAATCATTATTGCAATTATAGGGCAACGGGGAGAGTGAGACTAAAAGGCTAGTGCATTAATTAGAAGATTGACTGGATCATTGAAGAATCTTTGAAACTAAGGAAGTTCCTCATTGATATTTGTTTCATCCTTTCTTATCAAGAAAAAAATTAAGTGGTTGATTGGATAGCAAATCAAGAGCTTGCGATAATAGGAAAGAGATTTAAAGGGTTAATAGGTTTATATAATAATCATTTTGCAATTCTATGGTACATAATGAAGAAAGAAGATTCCAAGGGTCATTGTCTAGTTAGAACGCTTCTTAGGATTCTCAGTTTAATGAGACAAGAGAATCACAAAGAGGAAAATAGTCAAGGTATCTTATGGTCTTTTAAGAATGTTACTTTGGTGAGCGAAGAATAGTTATGTTGTTTTGATATCTCTAATTTTGTATTTCTCATAATGGTCTCTTTGGAGTATAAATGGGTTGTTTTGGATGTTTTTATCTTAGTACATAATTGTAATGCTTTTGTGTTGGGCATTGTATTATGACCATTGTCCATTACTCTTGCCCTTGTTTATGGAATTTGAAAGGTTGTCATTATAGCTATTTTTAAATTTTTTTAGTATTTTTAATTAATTGTCCCCGTCATCTTCAAAAATGGCCTAAAAGAATCATTCCTGAAATGTGTCCCCCTATCCCCGTGTTCCCCTATCCCAAAAAGTTAATGTAATATAAAAAATAGTCATATATGATAAGTTTCAAGGTAGCTGTGAATTGGCTTTTGAGTTCATTATTCTTACCTTATTTTGTGGTTTTTGTACAATTTGCATAGCATTTTAAATTTTTTACTAGGGGCTAGATTGAATGTATATGTTAGTGGGTTTTTACATCACATGATTCATTTTGTGTTTCATTTGTTAGCATTGGCATTCACACAAGTTTCAATTCTAAAACCTTATGATAGTTTCATGCTTCAAGTTCTTACATTCCTAGCAAGAGGAGGGTGTCGATCAATGATGAAATTCTTGCTTGAGTGCCCTTTAGTTTGTTAAATATTCATTTTTATTATTTTCTCCCCAGTAAATTGACTTTATTATTTTAATCTTCCTCAAACATCTAATTGGTCAATGGAAATTGAATCATGAGCACCATGTGTCCTACCTTGTATTTGATTTGGTGGAATGCTAATAAATTCCTTAACCATCAATTTTGTTTTTATTGAAATTGCGGTGTTAGGGTTCACTCCTAATATATGAACAAATAAAATAATAAAGACTGCTTCAAACCCACGAATTGGGAGCACAAAGAATAATGACCAACTCAAAAGAGAGCTCAAAACCAAAAGAGATCTCTAAGCAAAGAAGATAACAGAGAATCAAAGTTGCAAAGCACATAAACTATAAAACCCATTGCTTGGTAGGATCTCCTCATTTAGCCTTTTGGCTCTCCCCCCCCCCCACTTTTGCTCCTAGTGAGGAGGGCATCCATGGTCCATTGAGTTCCTTAGTCAACCACATCACGACCTTTGATACAAAGCTTCTTTGCTTCTAATTTGTGTCTTTTCTTCCTTTTGATTGGGAGCTTTGGTTTGAGACGCCTCTAATAGTTTGGGCAATGTAACACTTTCTAATTGGAACAACCACATCATCAATATCTAAGAAATATGTAAAATCATCATTCATGTCATCTATAAAGGGGTAAGATCCCTCAAAATCAAACCCATTTCCAGCCACCTCGTCAAGCTAAATAATACCATGATTAAGACGAGGAAGATCATCTTTGGGCTAGGAGGGGGTTGGCTTACAAGGAGCACAAATGGGCTAAGAGGAGGGGGGTTGCAAAGGAGTGGAGGCAACAACGGGAGTCTAAGGAGTAGGATTGAGTTCCTCATGATTAGCCAAAAATTTCCTCTAATTACACCAAATGAAATCAATATCTAGATTGTCGGGCTTCTTAACCCATTTTTTGAGGTTGAATATCCTTGAAGCAATTGATCTAGTAGAAGAGCACCTTGCAACTTTGCGACTAGTCTTGTTTCAACAAAAGCACTTGAATCAAAGGCCTTCATAATTTAAGTATTGGTTCAAGTACCATGAGAAGAATGAATCAAAATTGAATGTGTACTAACTTTGAAATGTCAGTGATGGCACAAGCCTTAGTTTATTTGCAATGGGGAACAACGATAACAAGATCCAACTCACCAAAGGAACCAATCTACTCGGTCATATTCTTAATGAGCCCCGACTCACACATGATCAAAGGGGGATTATACAATCTGATCCAAATGGGAATGATAGTGATCTTTGTAGTTGTTGGATCAAAGGAGGACCAAGAGAAAATGAAAAGGTATGTCTGACCGTAAAACCTGGTGTCATTCTGCCTCACATAATTGCATTCCTCCATAGAAGTGAAACAAAATAGAAAAGAAAACTAAAATTAAGAATGACAATACCATTTGTGGTTAGGTTGCTCCAATTAACCTTCATGCACTCAAAGAATTGCTCAACCAAACGTTGTTTACTCATGTATCGAATAATGAGGGAATGACTCCCAATCTCAACATAAGCTTCATCAATGCATGCATTTGCAATATGAAACTCATCAAGATCTTTTGTCAACCACATCTTAGAATCACCCATTGTGCAAACTTGCATGTTAATTGAGGATAGAACATCATCTGGAGCAATCAAACCTAACAAAGGTGGTTCAAGAAGTGACGTAGGGTTATCCACGACAACCTGTGGTTTGTAAAGATTGTTGCACACATGGTATGGGTTGCCTCGATTCCTACAATCCTTAATGAACAAGGGGTCATCGTTTGAGGGTCAATGGGATCTAGAACAATAGGAAAAAGGGATGGAAGATTATCCTCCACAGGAACCCTAAGAGGGTCAAAACCTAGATTTCTCTTTTGATGTTTATCTGAGTGAGGCATAGAGCCCTACTTTGCCACATACCAAAATTTCTTCTTTTGATCACCTTTGATACTTGTCTTTGTAGCACACACTTGTGTATCCTCCCTTTCGTGCTCTCCATCTCCAGTTTGTTTGTGTCCTCCAATTGTCACTTCTCCAATGCAGACTTGGGCGCCTTCGGACATTGCATGTCCTCCTCCCATGAACCATCATATTAATTTTGGATTTTTAGGGGTTGAGTGGCGGGGAAGGCCAAATATGCTATCTAGTAGCATCGATGAACCCATCATCTTGCACATGCTAAAGGGTTTTGATATGACATGATTCATTTTGTGTTTCATCTTATAACAATGGCATTCAAATACGTATTAGGTCTAAACCCTACAATATTTACAAAGTCTACTTTCTTGAATTCATGTCACATCCCCATGTGAAGAATCTTCCAAACAAGGATACCAAACAAGTGAATGGAGCGAACAAACCCTAGCTTTAGTGGAAGCAAATCTAGGAAATTTTAGTGTAAAATTTGTTGCCAAAGGTGCACTACAAGTTGCATACGCTATCAAGTGTGATTTTCGGGAAAAGGAGAGAGGGCACAAGAAGAATGGAGATGCAGTAAATAATTGCAAGGGGGGGCTTTGGTTTTACTTTCTCATGTAATGGTATTAGAAGCCTTGGTATCCAAAGCCAAAATAGGAGGAAACAAGGGGTTTAAATCAACAAGATTAAACTTGGAAGCTAGATTAGCAAAGAGTCAAGTGAAAGAGCCCAACACAAATATGGAGGAAGAGTTTAAGAAAAATGGGGAGATGTTGAACTCTGATGTAGAAAAAAATGATCATGAATGGAAGATAAACCCAAAATAGTTGTTCAACCATGATGCCCTTGATGATGTGGCTATGGAGAAAGGAAATGTTACCATAGTTGTTGACTCCAACAAGGTGACATAGGATGATCATTTAGGTGAAACTCTAGAAATTCAACTCCTTGGTGACATTGTTGATTTTATTTCTTAATACCAAAGTAAAACTTTTATTTTGTTTTTCCTACAAGGAGTTCCCTCTGAAACTAATTTTTATAGATGAGCTTGGTTCAATTGGGAAAATAGGGGATGAGAAATTCAAACCCTAAGAGGTCTTGGAAAAGGACACATGTCTTGTATGTTTAAATTAGAAGATCATGCCCATGTTGTGCTACAATATGGCACTTGGTTCATATGTGGGAAAATTTGTTACTTGCAAGCTTGGTCCTTCAATTTTCATCCTGAAGGCCCCTCTCGTTTGCATTATCCCATGTGGGTTGAGATGCCCTTCCTCAATATAGCTTTCAGATCATTCCTAAAAGATATTGTGGCCCAATTAGGGTGATTTATCTAGTGCAAACATAATACTTATAAATTTTCAAGCCTACTAATTCACCCAAGGGCTTGTGTGGAGGCCAATCTAAACAATCTATTACAAGAGAACATAAAACTTTATGGCCTACGTTTTGAATTGGTTTAGCCTCTAGTTTACTTGAACAAGCCAAACACATGTTTTTTTACTACTAAAAAGGACACTTGATCCACAAATGCCCCATTAGGAGAAATAAGTCAACTCGGCTCATCACCCCTATTTTGTCTAGTGACCATTCATCACCTCCTAGTTGTTCTCATGCTCTTCCTATTGCTTTCTCACATTCTTCTCCACCACATGTAATTAATAAATCACCTATTTCATCTTCTACCCCTAACACCTATTTTGATGCACTTGAAGAATCAACCTCTTCATTTAAGGATGTAGTCATGTCATATGGATGGACCTTTGTTAGGAAGAGGAGAAAGGCGCCTATCTCTTATGGTCCTTCTTCATCTTCTCCTAAGGCTCAAGACATTTCTCCTCCTCCCCACTGATCATCTCCTCAATCATGTTCTCCTTCTCCGTGCCACTCATCCCCTCAACTTCACTCTCGGGGCTTCACCTCACCTTCCCCTTGCTCTTGTCAACACTCTAGATCTCCTTCTACCTCCGAGGATAGTATGGCTAAGGCTACTGAATTTAATCTTTATAATAGTTTCAGTGTATTGTCACAGGTTGAGGATTCCTCTCAACTCCATCATGAATTTTTGGAATGTTTGAGGATTACACTCCCTCCTTGCAAGTATAAAGTGAAGGACAAAGTTACTAAATGAAAGCCAGATGTATTTTTTCTCTAAGAAGTTAAAATTTGTAATAGAAAGCTCAATGCTTCTCTTTGCAATGTTTTGAGAGATGCCAATTTCTTGCACACATCCCATAATGATGGTAGAGACGAGGTTGTTATTGGTTTTTCTCCTTGGGTTGCTAAATACATCATTAAAAAAGGTGAGGATCCTTCTCATAGTTGTGTTTGAACCCTCACCTTTATTAGTGGTCAGCTCATAGGTTTTTGTTCAGTTTATGCCCCCAATCTTGCTAAGGATCACATTGAATTATAGAATTGGATGGCTAATAATCTCCCTAATGTTTATTGGACTCTAGGGGAGACATTAATATGGTTGAATATTCTTGTGATCAGAGATAGCATAAGAAGTTCAATCGTAGTCATGAAGAATTTGATAGTTGGTTGTTTTGTTGTAATTCCTTGGGAGTGGTTAGCTATATTCATGACAAATTTTCTAGCCAATCAAAAAATTGGTTTACTTGGTCTAACTGCAGAATGAGATAGGACAAAAAATTGAGTAGGCTAGATAGATTCTATTGATCCCCTATTTTACCATTGGTACAAGATTTGGAAGGTTCATGCATACAAGTGAATTACTCTGCTACTCTTTCTAATCACTATCTTACAATATGCAACATAAGCTTGTCTCCAACCTCACACATTGACCACTCTCTTCCCTTCAAGCTAAATATTTCCTATTTGTCCGAAGGGTTTAGGTTAGTTGGTTGAAGAAACGAGTTCTCATTGTGGAGACCCTAGTTCAAATCCCAAGAGGGACATCTTTGTGGAATTCTAAGTTGTGACTATTGGTCTTCCAATTGTTGTTTCTAGTGTGACTCCTTGTAAGGAGCTCATAAAACTTGTAAACTAATGCGATAAAAAAAGTTTGTAAACTATCTCTAATATAAAATAAAAATAAAAAATTCCTATTTAAAAATCCTACTTGTTTAGCTTCTCTTGAGGGATTTGGAAGTCTTTTCCTAAACTAGATAAAGGGAGGTCTTGGATTGATTGGTGGTGTGTTGCCACTACCCAATGCACTAACTTTTTACACTCCTTTGGGAAAAAATGGCTTGACAATGCAAATGTGAGGAAAGAGTTTGGGGCTAGAAAACTCCTTAATGATGATCCTAGCAACATTAGTGTTCAAACTTATATTACTATTGTAGAAGCTCAATTACACAAAATTGAGAATTGTAAAGGACAAGGGGCTAAAGTCAAATCTATACTCCATTAGATAAAAGATGGAAACAAAGGCACTAAATATGATTTTACTATTCTCAATTATAAACATAAAAAGGAAAGAATTGGTGCAATAAGGGATGAATCTAATACTCTTCAGTTTAACCCCATTGATATATTCAATGTTTTTTAAAAAAATTATGAAAACCTTTTTAGAGACAACCAATGACAAGATATTCAACAAACTCTTGAAGATGTAGTTTAAACCTATATTCCTAATAGAATAGACCCTAATTATAGTCAATATTTAGATATAATTGTCTTTTGAAAAGATGGAAAATGCTCTTTTCTCTGTGTCTCCTTATAAAAGTCCTAACAACAATGGGCTTCCTATGGAATTCTATCAAGCTATGTGACAACACATTAAGGATGACTTTTATTGTTTATGCCTGGAGGGTTAAGAATGGATCACTAGGCCCTATCATTAATGGTGGTATGATAAAAAAAATTGCCTAGAGGAATATGTGAACACTCTATTTCTGGGTGGTGTCCTATAACCTTGCTCAATACTTCCTATAAAATTATAGAAAAAGACTTGGCTATAAGGATTGAACCTATATTACAAGGAATTGTTAGAGATGAACAAATAGAGTTTATTACTAGCAAATTTATTCTTGATAACCTCATGTTAGCATGGAGACTTGTGCATGGGCTCAACAAGTAGGTCAAAATGCTATTTTGATCAAGCTTGACTTTGATAAAGCTTATGTTCAAATATATTGGAGCTTCATTATCAAAATGCTTAAATGGCTTATTTTCAGTCTTAAAGTTTGAGCTCATGCTCAAATGCACCTTTTCCAAGATGCCAATGGTCATATTGTTGTTGGTAATGACATGACAAATCCATTTCCCTTACAAAGATTTATCTGGCAAGGTTGTCCCTTAGCCCCATACTTTAATGTCCTAACGACATATGCTTTGGGATATTTCCTTCGAAGTGCTAACAATAGTAAGTTGATCATAGGAATATATATTCCTTATAATGTTGTTGTCACTACTTCTCATTATGCTACATTTGATAATATATTACTTTTATAAAACTATGAAAGAAATATTTCCAATATGTTGGATATGTTGGAGTTGTGTTGTTTCAGGTTCCAAAGTTGCTTGTGACAAAATAGAATTTATGATGGTTCAACATGGCCCCACTCCTCATTGGACCCCCCAAGATTGAAAACAAATTAAACACGAGGAATTTATGAGGTACATTGGTAAACCTTTTGGTATTGAGGTGTCACTCATAAATATGTGGAATCAATACCTCAATAGAGTCAGGAACAAGCTTTTCAATAGGGGAAATAAATTTATATTTTTGGCTAGGAAAATACAAGTTGTCAATAAGATTTTCCTTGCTACACATGTTTATTATTCTTCATGTCGGATGCCTTCAAAAAAAGGAAATAAAAATTCAATTAAAATTATCCATCAATTTATTTGGGCTAAATGGGACGGTAATAGAGGATTCATATCTACATCATGGACTCACTGCATCCAATGTAAATGTAAAGGTGGTTTGGGACTTAAAGATCCAAGAATGCAAGGTTTCTTCTTGGCTACCAAATGGATCATTAGAGTTATCCATGGGTGTAATAATTTGCCTAAGGCAAATAATAAAATGCCAAGATCTAGAAGCTCAATAGATAGCACAACAAGAGAGACAAAATGATATGATCCTCAAATGACTAGATTCAATGATAATGGATGCAATCAATCCATCAATCAATCCAAGTACAATGTAGACATGCCTAAATATATAGGCAATGCAATAAGACTACATGATAAGGAGACAATAAGATATCAACCACACTAGGTGGAATCACATGTCCACCAAAGGTGGATCATCCTCCATTGTACACAAAAGTATGTGCAACATGTGCAACAATGAGAGGATGATAATGTGATAAGAGCACTAAAGGTGGATCTCACACATAAAGAGGTATGAGATGACAAATATCACCACCTAAAGTGGAATTTCTCCTACACCATGTGCTAAAATGAAGTGCAAACTCCTATGTGTCTCAATGAAAACTAATATGCAAATGCATTATCCTAAGTAAACTTAAGTAAAGTGTAATTAGTGAATACTTAATTGCACCAACAATGGGGATGAACCATGGAAGATTCTTATACAAAATCACATTAATCTTGTCATTGTTAAGGATGAATTGTAGCATTTGGATTGGTTGGATAAAGTTCTTCATGCCTCTTTTTTTCAATAAAAGCTTATCCTCCCCTCCAATCTATATGGAAATCTTGGCAACATTATTGTCACCTTCTAAAATGGAGATATAACTCTTTGCAACACTGATTCAATTTCTCCACTTCTTCTATTTAGTGGAATAGGTGTATTCTTTACCAGGATTAGCCCCCGGCTCTAAACTTTCCAAAATAGTCTTTCACTGTTTTAAAAAAAGGTATCCATAATGTTGGAGATCTTTGGGTCTTTTGCACCTTGAGTTGGTTGCTATGGCATTTTATTAAATAATAATTCAATCTAAGCAATTGTAGGGTAGGAAAAATGAACACATGCATGCTAGAGTAACCACTAACCCTAAAAGAATACAAACAATAAACCTATCCTAACATTAAAGCCATGAAGGAAAAGCATAAAAGATGAAAACAAATTCAACAAAAAGCCCCTTCAACATGCTCCAATGCCTTTCTTGGTTCTCAAAAGACTTGATGTAGCTCCCGTAATGATAATATGCACTCAATTATGAAAGAAAAATGACATGATAATGAGAAGATTTGAAAGATGTTTGCTAAAAGGTTGATAGAAAATGAACTCAATTTATAGAAATTTGAAGGAAAATCACCAAATTAGCAAATTTAGAAAATTTGGGAATGTGTCATTATTTATGACAAGTTATGACAAGATTTGAAGTGCATTTTAGTATGCATAAATCAAAGGGGAGTTTTGAAGGGAAAAAGACTAAATTAGTGTGAAAATGAGAACGGAAGGTGTAAGAGATGGAGGCTAGAAAAGAGGAAGTGGAAGCTAATTAATAGGGATTGAATCCCATGTGGAAAAAGTGAGGGAATGTTTAAATTTTAAAATTCATTTATCCTCACAAATTAGAAATTAGGATTTATGAAATTGTAAAATTCCATAAAACACAAATTAGACAATTAATTAATTGTGAGACTTACGAAAAAGCAATAAATAAACAATATTTATTTATCAAAACAAGGATTTAGAGTAGATTAAGGATTATCTTACCCCCAAAGAGGATGAATTCATGAATTTTGATCGCTTTTGATGAAATTGATATGACAAAGGAT